>JABWDY010036186.1:2387-12771 GCA_013358455.1 Thalictrum thalictroides | reverse complement strand
AATATTTCAGAATTACTTAAACAAACAATACTTTTACACATTATTGAAAAATTTCTTAATGTTTTTGGAACTAACTTTCTTTGAAAATAAGTAAATAACACAGGTAAATTGTATAATATGAATAAAGACTATTGAACATTAAATGAAGTAAGCCCTTGATACAATTTGCAAAGTACATATTACATGTTTGATACATGTTATTGGAAAAAAAAATATGAAAAATTCTACATTGATTTTACAATCTATCCAATTTTTTCTTTAATGTTTTTGAACCAAATTTTTTGAGAAAAAAAAATAAAATTTTCAATATAAGAACATTGAACACCATTAAACAAAATAGGCCCCCTTAATCTAGGGCAGGGCAAAAGACATGCCAAAAATATAACCCGTGCCATGAACCCTACATATAACACACAATGTATGATCATTTAGAACTCAAACACTGAAGGGTCTATTTAGAACTTTATTTAGGCATTTGATAAGTGTGTGCCGAGGAATATGAAATCCTGCCAGAGCCAATGGGGGCCGCTCGGCTTCGGCCTTTGGCAGCTAAGCTGTGTGCTACCAAAATAATTCTGACTAGTGATTTTTTCCTAATCATGATTATTATTGAGAACATGGGAATGATACTAACTAACTAACTTGTACGTAAATGACTCTTTACTCAAGTCTCTTTCATGGAGGAAGTGAAGATACTAGCTAACACACCTAACAATAATAATATTTAGGTATCTAAAAGCTTATTTTCCCAACATGAGTATCTAAAAATAGGACTTTGCATGCCTTCTTAGATGGGTATAAGAGCAGACACAGAGTACCTATGACCTAAGTACCTAACCATGTGAGTTGAGCCAATTTGCTTGAATTGCTTCTATCTACTACAAAGTCAATGAAAGAGTTTGTACTATGATTCTCTTTTTTTTTTTATACCACATATCTGTAACATATAATTGAGCATCTTTAAAGGCATATGAGCATATATCTCCTCCTCAATGGATAGAGACTAATCTGTATCACTAAAACCTTACTTTCTCTGGAAGTTTTTTTTTTCTTTATCTTATTGATGTGGCACATTAGAGATGCTTGCGAAATTTATAAGAAACAGTATGCTGGTTCCTTTGTTTTCTGGATTATCTTGTTTTAGATAGGGATATCTGTACTTAATCTTGTACAAAGACTTTCTAATTGTGATGGTTCAACTCTTAGAAAAGATCGTTTAATAGTCGAAATCAGTCAAACAATTTGTTAATGAGGTAATTTTGATTCTGCAATTAAAAGTCAATAGTGTATTATCATTCAAAGAATGTGATAGCACATTTTGTATCTGTGCACTACAAGATCAAAAATAGTGCGAAAATAAAATTAGTGCAGCTTTATGAACATAACTTGTTTTCTGCCATATCGCTTTCTAGGACATACTAGTCTTTATAGTTGTTTGCTTACAATGATTATATAATTTTTCGCCAATTATTGAACAATGAACATGCACTGCCAATACGGGAAAATTATTTGCGAAAATGCTCTTCGCAATGACTGTAGACTTCTTTTATAGAGAAGTCTTCACCACGCTCACAAATCTTCTGACACGTCCATTTTCAACGAAGTGGAGACCTTTTCTGCAATCACTTTCTTAGAAAAAGTTCAGCTCAAGTAAACCACGTCTTAGAACAGTCAGTGGGTTAAGAAGACTTCCATCCTCAGAAAGAAAACTTTTAAGATTTTCTCAGAACTTTCAAAATTTTCTGAAAATCGACGTAATGTATCTTTCAATGACAACGATGTTCACCAACTGAAAAAATAGACAGTAGGATTGTAGAAATGATTCCTCTCAGATCTGTTGTGCATAAAAATGGAAATGGTGGAATGCGTTACTGACAGAATCATGTGTGGTGGCAAACTTGAAATGAAGATACACTGACAGAATCATGTGTGGTGGAAAACTTGAAATGAAGATACATTTTGGTAATGCTATGTTATGATAAAATTCAACGACAGACTGAAATGCAAGTTTTCTAAATAATCAGTGAAACAAGCTAAGTTAACATAATTCTCGAACAGATGATGAAAGATCTTATTCACATACAATACATGATAGAAAATAGCTTATAAATGTGGAAACGTAAAGGGAGATGGTAAGATGTAGTGAATCATTCTGTGCATTAAGCATTTTTTCCATGCTTACGCCACCCACGACAAACCATGCGGTCCATACCACAAACTCTGGTAAAAGGCCATTCTCTATGGCGTAAGACAGACCTATACTTGTTCCTTTCACACAATCAACATCGTTCCATACTACCACACATAAAAAGGAAATAATAACACTGACTACGAGTTGGCACTCCATGCTATGTTGCATGATGATCTTCCTGTGTGTCCAGACAACAGAGTCATTTTGACATGCTTTACCTTTACATAAACACCATAACAGAATTTAAATTTAAGTATGAAAGTAAAGCTAATGATTTACTGAAAATGAAACTGCTTATTATAACAATCAACATCTATATTATAAACACAATCAACATGATGAAATACAACTAGGTAACTTTTTCTATTCTCTTTGAGTGTGGGGTTCGACTCAACAATTCATACAGAAAGTAGGCACAGATGACCTAGACTACAATCTGGAATAATACATAACTACATCCCCGAGTGCAATTGACTATACATTCATTATAGGTTTGTCACACCATTTCACCAACTGCATATATAAAAGATGTTCCACGGAAATCAATTGCAGCACAAAATGAACAGTCACTGACATGGATGTGATATGTTTTCCCATGGAAAATTGTTTTACCTCGTTCAGCGACTATGAGTCGTGAGGACCATCAAATGATTGGTTCTTCCTCAAATTCCAATGGAGGCCCTCATGGATGCTCCGCAGAAAATCATTCGTGGAATCAACTTGACATGCTGTTGGAACAGGCCAAGGTGCCATGCTGATAACAAGTGCATCACCAGCTGCTAACTTTTTCCTGTCCTTTCCATCAAAGGATGCCCATGCATGGCCCCTGCTATTGAAAGGTACTTGCACCCGCAGTGTCACGTATTCTGGTAATATCAAAGGCCGAAAGGATAGAGAGTGTGGACAAATTGGTGTAAAGAGGATGCCAGGAACCTGCACTTCAGAAAAAGAAAGAAAAACATGATTCTGGTATAGCTATGACTTATGAGTTATCATCTGGTATGCCTTCCAAAATTTGCAAGGCAAGTATTGCAATTAAACATTAATACAAGCACAAGTCATTGAAGGAAATGATTCTAGCATACTCATCAGTTGTGAAATATTAATGTCAAGTGGTATTACATTAACAAAAAAAATAAAAAATGATTTGCATTAAACAAGTTAAATGTGTATGGCTAGGTAGCTTAGAAGCCCATAATTCACTTACTGTATCTTGTAACAATAAAACACTTTTATTGTTGTCTATAGAATATTGAATCAGCAACAGGTTCAACAACTTGTTTTAAAGGAGAAACATATCTTGAAAGATTGGATAATGATAAAACAAGAATATCAATAGACGAAATCTATACACACCTGTGGATGGACCATAGACCCTCCAGCTGCTAACGAATATGCAGTACTTCCTGATGTTGTCGATATGATCAACCCATCCCCTTGTACACATGTCACAAAGGAGGAGTCGCAATAGCATTCCAGATTTGTTAGGTAAGATGACATACCACGATCAATTGTTACCTCATTCAAAACAAGAATTGGTTCTTCGGTATCTGAATCGTCTTTTGCTGCATCTCTGACGACATGACACTGCAGTCGATGGCGTAATGTGATACTAATGGGACCCCTTAGGATTGAATCAAGGCATTCCCTATATTGCTCACATTCTGATGGCTATTAAAGAAAAGTTTCGCTTACTACATATCAAATATAAATTCAAGAATCAAATGAAACATGCTCAACACCTTCCATTCAAAATTTAAATTTTGTACCAGAAAGAGAGAAAACCCGCAATTAAGACAAAGGAAATCGTTCAAAACACACATAAGGTTGGAAATGAGTTTTTCGATTCGTCCAAGATGATGAAAAAGCAAACATATTGCTCGGAAATAATAGTTTTGCACTTAAGAAACTGGCCAACTAATAATTATTACTGAAATTTAGGTAAAAACTAGCATCGCCTCTTGTTCCTAACCATAAACCATCATAATTCTATTTCTTCGAATTGAGATAGCATAAATAGCCTTATTAATCATTTTACAGTAGTCACCATAATAATATAGATATGCACTGCTCAACTATTAGCATTTAAAAGCACAATGAAGCGAACAACAGCATAAGGAGATCAACATGGAACCAAAAACTCAAGGTTAACAGGAATTTCTCGAATATCAATAATATATTTTAAGATGGAAATGATGATCCCAACAGAGATCAAGGATACGAAATGAAGTCATAAAGCCCAGAGACCCAAGAGAAAACGGTACAACAGGAGGAACTGGCCCTTTAAACATTGACGCTGCCTACAGAAAAGAAGCAAACGGTCAGTATTGTTGAAAGGATAGCACAAAAGCACTGTACTTTAGTATAAGCAACTAGAGTACAAATCAGACTGGCACTAATAACCATGGTTTTAATATGAGATGCACATAACATACAGATTTCTGTCAGATGGTGAATATTGGAACAGAAAATTCTCGCCAGAACGCTGATAGAGTTTGAGATAACGATTTGACCAACTTCAGAAACATTTGCATTTATCATACAGTAAGTGCCAGTGATAAGGACATATGATAAAGAAATATCAAGAAAACAAATTATGTTCTGCCGAATCCTACTGGTATGATTTTTCTTTTCACATCTTTTTCCAAGAATTTCTTCAGAGAGAGCATAATAATTGTCAAGTTCAGAGAAATGTCAACTTGGAGGACATCATTGGCTCATTCAACTGTGATACCAAGGAAAAGGACGATCCCCAGACCCCAATCAGTTGTTAAGAGCTTTATTCTGTGTTCAGTATTCACAAGGCTCAGATAAGAAGTATGCATATCTTTGTTTAGTCAAGAAGTCAACTGTTCACCATGAGAAGTGACCATCAGCTTCATGAGTTCTTTAGAACAAGTTCCATTCAGAAAACAAGAACAGCAGTGTTGAGTGCAACACTTGGCACCATATATATTTGGGTCAAGAGGTCCAACGACTATACTCATACCAAAGGAGAAAGGATCTAAAATCTTGTGTGTGTCAAGCAAGAATGTCAATTGCAAATTGTCTACCTCTTTTGATGTTTGACATCAAGCTCGAAAAACAGCTAACAGTAAATGTGTTTTCTCACATTTAACAACTATGAAAATGAAACAACACTTTTCTTATCAAATAGAAAAAATTCATATTCTAACACTTTTGAGATGTAGAAAGGCACATAATAAGGTAAGGCTCTGTGTATAAGTGTTATAAGTTCTGACTTCTGAGCACAAATGGGTGTTTGGCTCAAAATAAAAGCCTGCTCTGATATCATGTTAAAGTCCTGGGGGTTCAACTCAAAACCAATTGGCAATGAGTGGTGTAACCCAGGAACTTATATATTACTAGCAAGTAGCAACGCCCGACACTGTCCAATGTGGGACTAAACATCTCAACAATAGAAAGGCACATACCCAAAGAACAGTTCCATCTCCACCAAGAGTAACAACAAGATCAACTTTTGTATGGAGAAGGGATATTTCCTCATCTGCATTGTAAACAAATATTAACAAATACCTAGATCTCAGAAATAGAAATATGAAGTAAGCAAACAAAAGATCATCTTTTTTAAGGAAAAGTAATAAACCTACAAAGTCCAAATTATGTTTGTTTAAGAAAAGAAAAACGCCTCACTCACCATCTTCCCAAGATTGCACAAAGCTGAAGTAAGAAGACTCAGTAAGAAGTTCGGTTCTCACGCGTGGTTCCACAAAAATTTCTATTTTCTTCTGATCTGTCAGCCATCTAGAGAATTAAATGAAGATAATGATTAGATCGGATGGCGATTAGAAATATTTATTAGAGTGGATGCAAACATTGAATTTTTAAGATACACAATAGGAAAATAATATGAGAAACAAATGGAATCTAAGCTACAGACTCCAAACCCATTGTTTGAAAAAGAAACAAGTAAAATCCCAATTTCAGGACCACACATTCTTAACACCATAAAAAACCAAGAACATATATCCTGAAACTTCCAATATGTTTGTGATACGGATTCAATGCTTGTACAAACAACGAAAGCCTTCTTATAAGTTATAAGCTACAATATCAACTTCAAATAAATGTGAACTGTAAAAGCCAACCATTAGTTAATCTGAAGTTTTCAGAAGAAGCAATTCCTATTAGATGCTTCTTTTTCTTATGTAAGGTAATTGATGTTTTACTTCACAATTTTGAATCCATAATCTCTATGTGAATGTGAATTCTTTCTTTAACAAACCATCTCAGTCTCTGAGAAGTAATTGGTAACTTTGAATGCTTTCCTTTACAAAGTAGTACATGCATGGTGCACTACTGTACTGAAAGGGGCTCATTTTATTGAAATGGGAGAGGTTTGAGATTTTGGAAACATTTTTTTTTTTTAAATTACTAGCACGAAACTGAAAATTTCTCTAAAACGACAATGCTCTGGCAATTGCAAAGTAATATGGACGCTTTGACAGCCACACCTGACCATTTCTGCACATAGAAGTTGAACAGGAACTGAATTTGGTTTGGCCAAAATAAGCACAGTCTGTGGAGGTGATTCCCACTTTAAGGAAATCTGAAATGAAAAGGTGAGTTCAATTAGAAACACTTGAATTACACTGAAAGAAGAAAATAAATAAAGTAATAAGAATGAGTAACTGATGGAAAAATTAATTCAAATTAGAAGTGTTTTCTGAACTATTAACAAATTGTAAGTGGACAGATGAACAGTTCGAATAAACATTAAGAAGCTTTTAAACATATCGAAGTGTGGCCTGCTGTAACACTAGAGTTTGGACTTTGGACTACTGCCAAAAGTGAGGACTTCTGCCAAAAAATTAAAATTTGGACTACTATAAAATTACCTGCTTACTGCTGCGCTCTGCGGTTGTTATATTTCCCCTTTCAAAAGAGACTATATCATGCTTGTGTTGCCCACTGCCATTGCATCCCCATGAAAGTCTAAATGATGCCTGGTCCAACCAAAAAATATGGTCACTCTCTAGCCTAAGCCTATAAGGATAGACTCTTACTATAATTAAGAATGTTATCATGTTCATGTCAATTCCAAAACTTATTAGAGCTAGAAGAAAAATCAATAGGATAAACTGAAGATTATAGTAAGGAATATCATGCCAAACCATAAAAGTTGGAAATATAAGGTGGTGAGGTAGATGGGTTGAGAAAAATGGAAGTTGTGCCTCTTAAGAAGAGGGAATCAGCAACATTATATTATATAACAGTGAGGAAAGTAGGAAACAGAGTACCTTTCTCCTAAACCTATTAGGCGCATTGTTGGAATTAGAATCCGTTTCTCCGTTTCGAAGAACCTCGTGCGAGCAGATTCCATGCTTTCCACAACATTTCTCAGGTTTCTCGGAAGGCAAATGCCTAGGAACTGATTGATTATTTGTACATTTTGTCCTATCAACCTCAGAATCACAGTCGAGAGATAATGGTTCTGTAGTACAAGCAAAAGACTTCGAGATTATAAATGCCAGAAAGAACAATAAATACTACTTGGGGTCAGAAGAGTATGGGCAGGGCGTAGAATGTGTGTGTGCGCCTCAAAAAAATTTGCAGAGGAATCCAAATTATTATATATCCAATATTCAAGTGACTCCAAAATCCTAATAAAAAAGAACAGAATAAGGTTTCAGGATAGTGACAGATGTTATGTCTGTTACTAAAAAAATGACGAATACAAGATGTAACAGTTTAAAGTAATTACTGACAACATTGCATGCCAAAGTCACATCTACCTCCCTGTTTTAAACATCGTAAGTCTTCTACCTCGAAAGAGAAGTTGTGAAAGTATTTTGACGTATGAAGAACCCATGTGCTAGAAAGGAAAAAGAAGATTTAATAACAAGTCACGTGCTGTTTTGAATCACTGTCTAACCTGTATGTTCACGTTGCAAATTACGTGCCCTCTCTAACTCATATTTACGTTTCCATTCTGCTGCTTCAGCTTGAGCAGTAGCCTTACCTTCTGCTACCCTTCTTAATGCCTTCGCAACAGCTAGCAATAAAGAATAAATGTAAGTAACAAACAATAGAATTAGTCTATAACTAAAGCATAAACCCAAATAATCAAACAGACACACATACTATTGACCAAGGAACTTACTATATGTATACCTTCTTACAGTCCAGAGCCATGGAAATGGAAACCTAAGGCTAAATCTGAGATGAGGCATTGCACATTCCGAATATAGATTGAATTGTATCAACAGTATCACTCTTCTTAATTCATTAACAAGCTAAAAACCATATGCATGATTTCAGTTTTTTCATTTGTTTTTTACGGTTGACTTTGAGAAGGATACACCAAAAAGAAAAACAAACAGAAAAACACTTATGGAAGAAATCACTTAGAGCTAATTTGGCTGAGAGTTCTTATTCCATGTACTGTCACACGAGGCCCAAGGCAAGTGGCCTTCTTGTTGGGCTCCCCTGCTTGGGAATTTTGTACTATGCCACATTATATATTGAGTGGGAGAAAAACAACCGTCTTTGATCATTATAGTGAAAACTACAGATGTGCATATGGTGAGTTATGATGTGTTGAATGAATTATTTGATTTCAAAAGAAACTTGAGCACACTATAGTACTATACCCGTAAAATCTACTGAAGCTGTAACTAAGTACAAGATATGGGCATTATTAGCTGCAACTTTACTGCATGTACAATATGGAAACCATGTGAACTTAGACGAAGTTAATATTTTAGTTTAGGTGTGAATAACGAGTGAATCTCATATTAATTGTTGATAATCTCAATAGAACTCTATAACAATTTGATTAAAATTATAATTGTGGCCCACATACAAAGATCAAATAGCAAATTCGATATTACTTAATTAAAAATTATAGGAAGCAAAGGGTATTGTAGGCTTTTAGTGTGTGGTTTAGTCCCACATAGCTTAGATATAAGTTCTATGTGGTCTCACTCTCTATATAGAGAGATAGCTTCTTTGTATCTTTAACCTAATTACATCAATATTATCATTCATCTTTTATATTTCTAGTTGGTATCAAAACCCCAGGTTAGGTTTTGGTTTTCGGCCACCGACAATACTAACTCAAGTGTCGGTGACCGAATCTCCTTCAAAGGTCAATTTTTTTCTTCTTCTTTTCCTGTTTCCGTTGTTTTTCTGCCTTAGTGCTGCTGTTTTTTTTCCCTGGTACTGTTCATCGGGATACTGTTCACAAATCACTATTCATCAGGATATTGTTCACAAATCACTATTCATCAAGTATTGTTCACCGATCACCGTTCATCGGGCGTACTGTTCACGAATCACTATTCATCGGCTACTGTTCACAAATCACTATTCATCGGAATATTGTTCATCGGGGTTTCTTCAGGTTTGTTGTTTGTGTTAATGTTATGTGTCGCTCTATTCCAACTATTTTTAGGGTTTTGTCTGCGTTGTTGATGTCAACTTGTCAAATGCTATTGTCCAGCCTTTTTTAAGGCCAGCCCTTTCTAGGGCCTCGTTGTGTTGTTGATGTCATGCGCCACTCTTTTTAGTGTTTTGTCTGCGTTGTGATGTCAACTTGTCAAGCGCTCTTGTCCAGCCTTTTCTAAGGTCAGCCCTTTCTAGGGCCTCGTTGCGTTGTTGATGTTATGAGTCATTCTTGTATAAGGCTTTGTCCGTGTTGTTGCTGCATCTGTCAAACGGCTCAAATAATTTTCTCCAACCCTTTCTCCTTCTTTAGAGCGTTTTATGTGTTGCCACCACTACCATTTCTAAGTTGCTACTTGTCCACTGTTTTTCTCATAGCTGATCATCCTGCCGTTGTACATCTCTCTAGGTTTCATTGTCGATTAACTGAAGTTATATTCTATGTTTTGTGGAAATTAAATCTCAAAAAAGAACATGCCCGAGCAGATGGTTCTTCTCGCAGCTGGTCATCCCTGCCGTTGGATATCTCTCCAGGTTTCATTGTCAAGATACTTTATGGGGAATATGAGAGAACTTCTTTGTATTTCAAGCTGACTTTCAGAGTCTGAAAGTTCAACTTGAAGGGGAGTGTAGGAAGTAAAGGGTATTGTAGGTTTTTAGTGTGTGGATTAGTCCCACATAGCTTCGATATAAGTTACTCTATATATAGAGAGATAGCTTCTTTGTATCTTTAACCTAATTACATCAATATTATCATTCTTCTTTTATATTTCTAGTAAAATATAT
>JABWDY010036165.1:0-11214 GCA_013358455.1 Thalictrum thalictroides | reverse complement strand
TTTTATTTTGTTAATTTTTTTTTTAAACAAAAAACATTGAAAAATTGTGAGAGCTTGGAGTTCATCTAAGATGCCACATAGGAAAGAGAAATGTAACCGCCGGGACTCAGCTATTATATAGATATATAGACTAAATGTCGTTTATGACAACCAAGTTAGCCCGAAATGACAATATTGACAATTATAGGCAGTTTATGACAACGGTTTCTTTTAAGTTGTCCATATATGACAACCCAATTTATTCCGATACCTGAAAGTGATGTGGCATTTTCAGGCGAGTGACGTGTGATATAATATTAAAAAAAATTCCACGTGTGCTAAAGAAAACTGCTAACTGGATTGTGAGTTTGACTTATATTCCAATTAGTTCTCTTGCTTAAGGAATTTTTTTCTAAAACATACTCTGTTCCTCTTTAACTTTTGTCTCAATCAACTTCCAAACCCTAGATCTGAAGTTAGAAGAATTATAACTATGATTTTCAGAATCATTTACTACTTATTTTGAAGAATTACTGCTAACCTAGAACAACAGTAAGTAATGTTAACTTCATTTCGAATTGTTCTTTTTCTTGGTCTTAATTAGTAAACTAAATCATCTTCTTAGACTTTTAGACCAAATCATCTTCCTAATTAGACTAAATATCATGATAGGTTTGTTATGAAACAATTAATTAGGGTTTTATGGAAGCAATGTCTATTTATTTAGGGTTTTGTATAAAAAATTTGGGTTTTTTTAGATTTGGAGTCTATGCATGTTTCAAAATTGGGGGTTGTGCTTGATATTGATAGTTATTTGCGATTGTTATTACGGTTTTCTTTTAAAAATATGTTCTTTTTGTGTCAATGTTATTTAAAAATTAATGGGTTTTGGGGATTCGATTGCTAATGACATTATTTAACTAAAAATTTTGTTTTTTCTTGTAAAGTAACCATTTCTTCCTAAAAGTGTCTCTGCTTTGTCTATAAAGTATAGAACAAGAATTACTTATGTGCACTGTTTGTTCTTTATAGTATTTCAACTCTACAAGTGTTCCTTCCACGTTCATTGTTTATAGGTAAATGTGTTTGTTTATTGTTTATTCTGCATTGGTTTCCACATGGTTTTCTAATTGTTCATTCTGCAATGTCTATTGGTTTCTGTATTGTTCATTAACTTATGTTCATTGTTGTGTATTGTATTACAGTGTCTGATGATGATTATTTGAAGGTTGAACTGCACCATGGAGGCTTTTTCATATGGGAACATTGTTGGTGTTATATAAAAGGGCAAATCACACCAATTAATGTAGACAAGGATAAATGCTCATACTTTGAAATAATGGGCATCCTAAAAGAAGAATTTGGGTATAGTAATGTCAGCAGAGTCCACTATTGTGTTCCACCAAAGAATTTGGCTACTAGTTGATGATGCAGCTGCAGGTAGAATGTTATATGAGGCTGTAGGAAGTCAAGTTCAGATATATGTTGAGCATGGGAATGAAGAAGAGGAAGATGAATTTAATGATGAATTAATTAATGATGAAATTTGTCATGAAGTTAGTGAAGAGGAGGAAGAAGTCAGTGAGGGGTATTTGATTGATGAGTTGGATATGCTTGAAGAAGATGAGCAAGTTGCTGAGAAGATTGATATGCATGTGCTTAGTGACACACAAGTTCACAGTGAACTAGAAGTCCATAGTGATGCAGACCCTACTAATCCTAGTGTTCTTGAAATGGTATTAACTGAAGAGTATCAAGAAGCTAGTGAAGAATCTGATGAAGACTTTGTACCAGATTGTGAAGAGGAGAGTGTTACTGACTCAGATGTTGCTAGCCTAGATCATATGGATGCATTTGATGATCCAATTCTAACACAAATGAGAAAGGAAAAGGTTTTCAATAAGTGCACCAAAAATTCCAAAGTCTTCATTGAGATGCCTGAATGCACATCAATTGCACAGAATCAAATTGATCCATAAGTTGCTGATTTGAACTTTGATGAAGAGAAAAATACTTATGAATATGGAAGCCTGCTGGAGGGTGATGAAGAGGATGAAGAAACTGTTAGAAAAAGGAGGAGGCACCCAATTATCAATCCAAGAAGAGATGTTTTCACTTACACCCCAGTTGGTGGGAACTTGTTTGGATCAACTGCAATACTTAGAAAATTCATCATAGGCTATGCTGTGAATAATGGCTTTGCTATTAAGATTTCTAGACAAACACCAAAGACATTGCTTGCAGTGTGTGCACAGGAGTGTCCATGGAGGTTATGGGCATCCCATGATAGAGATGAAGATGCTATCATGATCAAATCTCTTGTTAGTGAACACAAGTGCAGTAGAAGCTTCAAGATAACGATTGCAAATGCTCCATTTTGGACAGAAGTTTATACTGACAAGTTGATTAATAATCCAACTATCAGAATAGATGAATTTAGGGAAGCTACACTTGATAAGTACAAGGTTGATGTGAGTATTAAACAGTGTTATAGAGCAAAACAAAGGGCTTTGAGTGAAGTTGGTCAAACTTTGGTAGCTCATTATGGGAAACTGAGGAATTATGCAGCTGAAATCAAAAGAGTAAATAGGGAAAATATTGTCAAGATTGGAGTTACCAGAACTGCACCAAGGGAACCACCACTCTTCAGGTTTATGTATGTTTGTTTTGATGTTTTAAGGAAAGGATGGAAGCATGGTTGCAGACCAGTTATAGGGCTGGATGGTGCTTTTTTGAAAGGGTTTGTAAAGGGAGAGCTTCTCACTGCAGTAGGAAGAGATGCAAACAACATGATGTATCCTATATGTTGGGCAGTTGTTGATAGAGAAAACAAGGCTAGTTGGTCTACATTTATAAAGTTAATGAAAGAGGATTTAGATATAGATCAAGGTATGGGTCTAACTGTAATCACTGATCAACAAAAGGGGTTGTTGTCTGTCATAGCTGATTTGTTACCAATGGCTGAGCACAGGTGTTGTGCTAGGCATATTTATGCCAATTTTAGAAAAAATCATAAAAGTGCAGACTTGTGTACCTTGTTCTGGGAGGCAGCTAAGTGTGGGACTCCACCAGAGTTTGAGGTTGTAATGGAAGACATTAAGAAAGCTACAGATGATGGTTACCAATATTTGATGGATCAGAATCCTAAGATGTGGGCAAGAGCATTTCAGAGAACAGATTGCAAGTGTGAGAATGTTGAGAACAACATGTGTGAGTCCTTTAATGGTATTATATTGAAAGCAAGGGCAAAACCAATAATTAATATGCTAAAAGACATCAGGCACTACATGATGAAGAGGATGAACACCATTAGAAAACAAATGTTAAAATGGAATGATAAGGATAAGCTTTGTCCTGCATACAGATCCATTCTTGAGAACCACAAAGTCATGCAAAGGAATTGGATTCCAATATTTTCAGGTGAAAAGAAATTTGAGGTGAAAAAGGGCATGGAGGGATTTACTGTTGACTTAGATGCTCACAAATGCGCATGTAGAATGTGGGATTGTATGGGAGTTCCTTGTCCTCATGCTTTGTCAGTCATTTACTGCCAGAAAAGAAATCCTGATGAGTTTGTGTCAGAATGGTTTAAGGTTGAGAAGATGAAGATAGCATATGATGGTTATATTAGCGGTCTCAATGGTCCAAGTTTATGGCCCAAGTCTGTAGCTGAAAAGATTTTGCCACCCCAGGAAAGAAGGATGCCAGGTAGGCCAAAAAAGTTGAGGAGGAGAGAATACAATGAACCAGATCCAGGACAGAAATTTTACCAAGTCTCCAAGATGGGTAAGAATGTTAGATGTTCTAATTGTAAGGTAATTGGGCATAACAAGAGCACTTGTAATCAGCCACTAAGGCCACCAAGATCCAAGCTACCTGTAAGTTATTAATTTTTTGCTATTGTATGTGTATTGAATTATATGTGATTGAATATATGTTTTAAATTTTTGGCTTTACTTTTTACAGTTTAGAAGGAAACCAACTGCAGCTGGGACATCAAACAATGCTGCTACTGGGACATCAAACAATGCTGCTGCTGGGACATCAAACAAGAAGAGTAAGAATGTTAGATGTTCTAATTGCAAGGTAATTGGGCATAACAAGAGCAGTTATAATCAACCACTAAGGCCACCAAAATCCAAGCTACCTGTGAGTTATTAACTTTTGGCTTAATTTGTATTGATGTGTATTGAATTATATTTGTATTGATATGTATTAATTTATGGCTTAATTAAAGGTTAGAAGGACACCAACTGCAGCTCCACTACTACTCACACAGTCTTCTCAAACTTTTTCCAATGTAACACCATCTACATCAACAGCTCCAACTGCAAAGAAGTCTGCAACCACAGCTGCAAAGAAGCCTGCAAAAAAGCCTGCAAATCCAGCTCCAAGGAAGCCTCCAGTAACTCCAGCTCCAAAAAAGCCTGCAGCTGCCTCAACTACAAAAAATCCTACAACAGCCCCTATTGGAAAAACCCTAGGAGTTAGAAAAAGAGGTTCTGCTAAGAAGTGAAGACAATGCTTGTGTTGTGGCATTTGGAATTTTTTTTCAGTTTTTTGAAGTCTTTTGTATAGCAGGGAAGACAATGGTGAGAAAATATTTTTTGGAAGTCTTTTGTTCTCAGTCAAATGGTATTAGCCAATGCTTGTGTTATGGCAGTGAAGTCATTTTGTTATGAACTAAATGGTGTAAGACAATACTTTTTTGGCAATATATGAAGCTTTTGGCACTCTTTTGAAGCATTTTGTTGTTATATAGTGATATAAGGTTTTTTTTGTGTTGATTATGGCAGACATTTTATGCTAGTGGTCTTCAAATGCATACAGTTAGGTGCTCATCAAATGCATACAGTTAACTGCTCATCAAATGCATACAATTAGGTGCTCATCAAATGCATACAGTTAACTGCTCATCAAATGCATACAATTATGTGCTCATCAAATGCAAATGAAATGAGATCAAAATGAAATTAACAAATGAAATTAACATCAACTACCCAAATTGTTTTTCAACAAGAAAACAAATATCATTCACCAATTTTCATCACCATACAGATTCATCACAAATTGATTTCTCTCAAGAACCTTTCAACATCAAAATGAAGAAACAACAATGGTTCTTTATCGAACTCCAAAGACAAAAGATAATAAAACAGAGACAATCAAGAATAACAAAATGTAGAATTGCATCCCCTTCTTATTGTTCTTCAATTTTTCAGCTTGCAATTCATCAATCTTCTCTTTCAACTGCAAATTCTGATTTTTGTATGCTTCGAGCTTCGTTTGCAGCCTACCAACGTTTCCTTCAAGTTTGTAAAGCTCGAGTTGAAGTTGTTCATTGTCTTGATTCAGCCTCTTATTCTCAAAAACCAGATCTTTAGCACTTGTTGGAGGATCAACCCAAGTAAAGAAAGAGCATTTTGGCGTTTTACTTTTGTATTTGCCGCAACCAATAAATCGTCTTCCAGGGTTCTCTGGGGTTAAAGATGTCATGATAGGGGAAGGAACTCCACAATAACATGATGAAGATGAAGACACAGAATCAACAGACATGGAATTGAAGAAATTGAAACTAGGTTTTCAAATTTGGGGAAGAAGACTGAAGGAAATTTAGTTAGAAATTTGGTAAGTTTTTAATGTCACGTGAGACTGAAGGTGGGTTATCTAATTACTATAATTTTTTAATTATTGCTGAGGTGGATATTACACATGTCGAATCTGATGTACACTTGGAATTCCGGCGTCGGAAATTTGGTAAAATATGATAATTGTCATATATGGATAACTTAAAAGAAACTGTTGTCATAAACTGCCTATAATTATCAATATTGTCATTTCGGGCTAACTTGGTTGTCATAAACGACATTTAGTTCTTGTAAATACTCAAAATTGCCAAACTTAAAATCGAAATTCTTTTATAACCCTAAAGAGTTGCATTGGTGCAACTCCAGTACTCCATTTTATATGATTTTATTTGGAATTTGAACTGAAGCTGCAGAATCCACAGTGAAGTACAGAATACAGATACAGCCAGAAAAGAAAAGTTCAGCCCGCGTGCAGTACGATTTCAAACTCTGCAAAAAAATATTCAAAATCTATTTCTTCTCTCTCTCAAAAGTCTACTTCACTTGCCAGAAACTTGTCTACAGTTGCATTTACTTCCAAGTTCCAACAAATATACTATTTGTGTTTGTTGTTGTGCTTGGTGTTTTCAGAATCTGAGGGGTTATGGATGCTGGAGCTCATAAACCTTCTAAACCATCATCTAATGTAACCAACATTGTTTACAGATTTGCAAAAGCTTGTAAATTGAGATCCCTTGCTCTTGGAGTATTTTCAAATGAAAATAATCTACCCAACAACAAGCTTGAAGAAGGAAGTGAACTCTCTGTTGAAGAAATTAGTCAATGGGGTGAACAATACAACAAAATCTATCCAGAACCCATTCAAGAATATGCAGTTTCTGATCTTTTGATGTTGAAGCTTTTCGACACGATTTCGACTCTTAAACTAGCTTATATTCAGCTTCAACAAGCTCATTTCCCTTACAATCCTGACAATATTCAAGTTGCTGATGACCTTATTGTGTCTGAGCTTAAAACCCTATTTGATATCAAGAAATCTTACAAGAGTGTGACTAAACTTAAGTCTGATTCCTCACTGTCAGGTCCTCTATTGCTTGAATTGATTCAAGATCGCGCGACTGAGTTTGAAAATTTGCAGTCCCAAATAGAATCGAAAGATGCCGAGATACTCAAATTGGAGCAAGAACTTCAGGAATTGGAGTTTAATAATGTTGAGTTGAATGAGAAGATCATCAAACAGAAATCTTTGGAGGAAGAGAAGATTGGGTTTTGCAAGGGTTTAACAGTTCATATGTTAGTTGATGCATTTGATGAAGCTTCCAAAGCCATTCATGATTTTGCAAAGCCATTGATTAGTTTGATGAAAGCTTCAAAATGGGATTTAAATTTGGCAGCAAACTCGATCGAGGATTCAATAATTTACTCAAAAAGATCACACAAGAAGTATGCATTCGAAGCTTATATATCGCGAAGAATGTTCTTTAGATTTTCTATCCAATGCCATAATGGGGAAGATATTACAAGGTATGCAGATCCACTCTATGCTCTAATTGAATACCCAAAGTCAAATTTTGCAAAATTTTGCAGATTGAAGTATTTGTTGGTGGTACATCCAAAGATGGAATTCTCATTCTTTGGAAATTTGGATCAAAGAAATCTAGTGATTCAAGGGGGTCATCCAAGAACATTGTTCTACCAGGTGTTTGTTAAAATGGCTAAGTGGGTTTGGTTGCTTAAAGTTATTGGAGCTTCAATTGATCCGGAGGCTGAGATATTTGGGGTTGAAAGAGGAACTGAATTCTCAGTAGATTGCATGGAGAATGTTGTCGAAGAAGACAGTTATAGTCACCATTATAAATCCAATCTTGCAGAGGGTGAAGGGAGACTTGTGGTTGGATTTATGGTTATGCCTGGTTTTAAGGTTGGGTGCAGTGTTATAAGGTCAAGAGTTTATCTGTCCAGGATTCCATGCTCGGCGTGATCGTCTTTAATATGCAGTTTCTACAATAGAACTAGATGCTGACTACTGTGACAACATCTCTTTGTAACACAGACTATATCAATGCAATGACAATGTGTTATAGCTTCGATTATGGCCAAACCGATTAGATCCAAAGGTTCCCACTTCTAGGTCTCATGTCTATTCTCAGTTTTGATTCAAAAACTACCTTTCTTTAGCTGCTACCATTTAAAATTTAATACGAGTAGTAAAACATAGACATGAGTAGCTGCAATTTTCACCTATGTGAAGGAAATGGAAATTATGTGTTTTGTTAAAATTTGAAGTACTATGTAAGTATGTATTACTTTGACTATAGAAGTGTAGATTGAAATTGTTAAACATTGACATAGATCATTTCTAACTTCTGTTAAGAAGCACAATTGGCTTCACAAACTATTTACTCTACTAGTTATGGGAAAGGCAGACCTGACGACCATGATACTTAGACAACATATACCATGCCAACCTCAAGAAGCGATACGGGTGGTACCCTGAGTGCCACATCTGGACCGCGGCAATTCCGTCTCAGAAAATTGTATCCGAAATCAATAGCCAGTCTCTTCAGTATAGAAGACCCTTGCTTTGCCTTTACATGTGAATGCCCCAATATAAAAGCAGTCCCTGCTTGTTGAGCTGCCCACAAATCTTCCAGTTCTTCTCGCATGGGCATTTCCTTTTCAGACCGCACACCAGTTTCAGACTCATCATCTACAGCAAACCTTACTCTTCTCTCGGGCATAGGTGCCATTTCTATTACATCAGTTACACTATCAACTGTTTGGAAACCGACTGATACACTTGCTGGCTGATCACTCTCATCCATCTCATACGCTGGTGGACCTGAAAAACCCACTGTACCAATTACTGTCAATCTACACTCGCCAGTGGACTCACTAGAACGAAAACCATCCCCTGTCAGTGAATTCTCCCCCGTGTTCCGAGATCCATCAAATCTAATGAAGTCAGCCAGCTTGTCTATAAGCTCAGATTCAAAGGAGTCAACATCCTGATGAACATCTCTGTAGCCATATCGGATGATGCACCTATAAGACCGATGAGCAGGGGGGCCCACACGACCTACAAGATACCTCTCGACTGAAGGAACATAAGGAACAGGTACAGACTTGACACAGACGAAAACAAGCACACGGTGGAAGGCAGGGAGGTTAGTTACAAAGCGGGAGAAGTTTGCAGGAATGCCAGAGACAAGGTTGGTGTACACTATTCCAATGCCAGGGACTCTAGTTATGCCAATACTGGGGCCCAGGGCGAGAAGCCATTCCAAAGATACCTTGTTATGGAGATCAAACTCATATTTCTTGATAGTTGCATAGTGCCAAACAAACATAACCGTCATCAGGATGAAAGCTAGGAGAATGGGAAGCCAAGCCCCCTCAAGGAACTTGGTCAGCGAAGCTGAGAAGTAGAGAGCTTCAATGGACCCAAAGAAGAGTAGGAAGGCAAGGCCTAGTATAGGGGGTTTACGCCAACACACAATGATAACCAAGGAAGTGAGACACGTGGTAACTAGCATCACTGCCATGACAGCAAGTCCTGCAATTAATAAAAAGTAGAGTGTGTTACTAATTTATGGGGATAAATATGAAGTAACATCTCTCACATAAATTTTCAGGTGTACTGTTGCTTTTGTGAATATTTAGAGGAATTAAACTAGTACACATGGGCATAACTCTAATCTATACTTCAAAAACTTACATTTAAATTTAGAATTAATTTAAAATTAAAATAGAATTTCAAAGTAAAGATAAAATGGAGTCGAATCATCCAAATCCTGCCTTCTTTAGCACCAAGTCCCCATATAACTAAAAATCAACAAGAGAAATTTTTTGAAACTTGGAAAGCATAGTTTCTCTTCATTACAACAATTTTGTGTAATACCAAACCATTTGATTCACTTAGAACGTAATGGTTTGAACTTCATGATGTTTTTAGCACTGAACATAGTTTTCATGTTTATAAATATAACAGGAACTAAGGATATCTCCTAAAAAAATGAAAACAGTCCTAACAATTTTGAGTGATTAACTATTTTAATACTTAAAGAATTTTGTAGGAATAAATTACATCAAATGTGTCATAAAGTATAAAAGCGATGCCAGACGACCATCGAGCATATACCTGATGCATTTCCCATGTGTTTTGTGTTTCTGAATCCAACAGCCACAGCGATGCAAAGGATCATTAGCATCCAATTAATTTCTGGGATGTAGATCTGACCATGTATCTTATCAGAAGTGTGAACAACCTTGACCCTGGGGAAGCAACCCAGTGACTGGCTCTGGTTGATAATAGAGAATGTCCCACTGATGATTGCTTGGCTTCCCACCACTGAAGCAAGGATGGCAACTACAAGGACAGGCCATCTCACACTTTCTGCATTCAAAGTCCAGGTGTTGTAACTTCCAATGGCGTAAACTTTTTAATTAATCAAAAGGAAAAACTTAAGGAAGTTCTGATGCTGAAATATAGTGAGCACACAAGCTTTTAGCATGTGAAGAGAGAAAAAGGCATATACCTGGTACCGATGCATAGAAGCCAACTTGGTAAGTACTGTGTAATATGTGATGTTTTGACAAATAAGCAGCTTGACCCATATACGCTAAAATAAGTGCAGGGTAAACCAGGAAGGTGAAGGTAATCTGCAGTAGGACAGGGAGTATGACTTCACCAGAAATACTAGATAAGACATTAGGACAGTAGCTATAAATTTACTGGTAAATACCTGAATTGCTGTGTATGAGAAGTGACCAAGATCTGCAAACATTGCCTCCGAGCCTGCAAATAAAAAGGTTTGATTGATTATGATGAAGGCTGGGTTCTCAAGGATTAAAAAAATGTACTAATGACTAAAGAAATTTAACAATGAAACCAGAACGATGTATCAATTATGAGTTCAAAATTTTCACACCACTTGGGAAAAACTTATAATCCCTTGATACTTTAGGAATAGTTTTGCACTTCCTACACCACTGAGACATAACCAAGCTCAAAAGTTACCTGTTATACATAATAGAATTCCACCCAAAGACATCCAGCCACTTTTCTTTGTCTTTTTTAAGAATTGGTACATGTAATATGGAGAAAGAGCTTGATAAACATGTGGGTTCCAGTGGATTATGTTGTATACTCCAAGGGCACTGATGCATATTAGCCAAGTCAGCACAATCGGTGCAAAAAAGAAACCGATCCGATGTGTGCCGTAGTGCTGCAAAGCAAATAGACATACTATGATGAAGCAAGTAATTGGAACCACAGCATCTGCAAACAGGGACACAACAAAAAATGTATTAGAAAAGGTATGCACTACTGCACTAGTATAAGTAGAAATTAATAGTTAAGCCACTGAACTCTCCCACACATATTTCAACAGTATAGAAGTGTCCACACAATGGAAAGTTGAGTGATAAAGTTCTAAGCAGGCCTGACTGTTAAGGATCTACTATAACAGCCCACTCACAAGCACCGTATCTATTAGATGCGGGAATTACACATTCATGATTCATATGGTCGTCTAAACAACACTTGGTCAAGTTGCTGCATTTCAAATCTGAAAATGGCAATGACATACATGTACGCCATAGAGATTCATAAATTACAGCTGTGCTTCTTTTTTAATTCCCTTTC
>JABWDY010036163.1:0-11745 GCA_013358455.1 Thalictrum thalictroides | reverse complement strand
TTGTTTTATTGGTGGCTAGGGTTTTAATTCTACAGAGCAACTGATACCAAGTAGAATAATAGATTGTAATGTTATGATCTCAATATGAGACCCAACTTGTATTTATAATAATATAAAAGAAGATGGGCTAAGCCCATTACACTAGAAGTAAAACTACTAATATTACAATATTTAACGAAATGAAATGAGGTATTTCGTATTTGTAACCTTCAATCTGCATCTAAAGAATTGTGAAACCAGGTGCCACCCAAAAAGTTTGAGCTAGTTCAACAAAATGAAACCTTGGTTCCCATTCTGGAGGTTTTGGGAAGATCTGAGGGCATGCAGGGAGCAGCTTACTTGGACAAGTGGTGATTGGGTGGTGCTGGTCCTGGCCGTGTCTGTGGCAATTGGAGAAAAAAGGTACACAGGTAGGACTATATGATAGCAATGCCCAGTCAAATACACTTCTGACTTGTGTTGGTTGATCCATAAGGATCACTTCATATATATAGTCCATGAAATGTAACTCAACTTGTGCATACTTCCTGAGAATGGAGGATAGACCAAGGCTGGTTACGAGAGGGCCAAAAGGCAATGAAACCCGGGAGTAGCATGCACTAACTCACTGCATTCCTTGCTGCTGCACCAGCGGATTTCAATATCCTCCTGAGCTGTCTACTGAATTGCTAGTGTTGTTGATGGCTGGGGTATCTTTGTTAGTTAGTATATAATATGCGTACCCTTCTTGTTGTGCTATTGTGGCGAATAGGGACATATATATATGTGTCGCGAATAGGGACAAGACATCAAGACCATTATATTGCATCCAGGTTTGAAGAAACCCCACCTCCAAACCCTCCGGGCTTCCACTATGAAATATCAAAGGAGGAAAAAGCTAACTGACACTCATTGTCAGCACTCAGCATGCCACATGGACACACACACTTCTCTTCCACAGCCCATGGGTTGTATGTTAAAAACACCCATATTAGATTAGCCCAATGGGTATGAGTAATGCAATATGAATGTGGATAGCCCAATACATCCGTTTAAAGTACAATATGTAGTCGAATTTGGATTACTAGACTCCTTTGGATTTGTTTATGAAATTTTTTTATAAATATAGGTTTTGTTTGTTCAGATTTTTTGTTTCAAATCAATTCTCTGTAGTTTCTACAAACTCCTTCAATACTATTTCACAATCAACAAGAACAAAAAGTATAGCTGATAGTACTACTTATTCAGTATCATCATCATGAGTACTGCACCAGTTATTCGTAACATATCAGCAAGGATGTTGAGAGAAGAGTCAATATCCCAACAAACCACCACACAACCTGCAGCAACAACAACACATACATTCAGTCCAGAGTTTAGACCGAGAACTGTTGCTTTGATGAAGAAGAATAAGGAAACCTTCCTTGGTCCAAGAGTCTTGGTTCTGGAAAGTGAAGACGCTTGTGCAATTTGCTTAAATGATATGAAGGAGGGTGAGGTAGTAAGAACCATAGGTTGTGATCATACTTTTCACTGCAAATGTATTTCGAAGTGGGTGGATAAAAATACTACTTGTCCCTTATGCCGATTTGATAAGTACTCAAGCCGAAAAAGAAAGCGAACATAGAGTTTGATGGCATGATAATTCGAAATAATAAATATAGACATGTAAATTGTAGTTAACTCAAATCAACTGTTGTTTTTACAGCACTCATTGTTATGTTCTAAATGCAAATATTTGAATTGATTCAAACCATTTGCTGTTTTAGTATGTAAGATCAAAGCTAATTTCAAACTCTTAAAACTGATTTCGGACCAAAAAACACTGAAATTGTGAGTATATATATTTCATAAGTTAAACAGGCCTTGATTTGCATGAACTTTGGTTATAAACAGGCCTTGACGTCATTCGCTCGTTTAGTTAAATGAGTCGAGCTTGAGCACAAAAAAAAAGCTCGTCTAAAATTTGGGTTCGACTCGTTTATCAACGAGCCAAGCTCGAACATACCAAAACTCGGCTCGAATACGATTATTATCTGTAATTTGAGTAGCTCGAGCTCGACTTGTGATCGGCTCAGTAAAACTCGGCTCGAACTCGTTCGTTTAGCTAAACGAGCTAAGCTTGAGCATAAAACTAAGCTCGATTCTTAATTTGGGCTCGGCTCGAACCAAAACGAGCCGAACATGAACATACCAAAACTCGGCTCGTATAATACCCCTAACTTCAATGCTCGCAAAGACGCCAACAAACATAATTTGGTTAGCCAACGTGCCTTTTTACCCAAACACCTTGATGCCCTTCGGTCAGGTCTGTTTGTGCTCATTGTTGGTTGACACACAATCCTATCACTACATAAAAGCACGTCGGTCAATTACATAATGCTGAGAAGTGAGAACCCTAAACTTTGATCTTCCAGGCATATAAATATTATGCACTCCAAACTCATCAGCAAATGCCTTGAGACACAAAGAGAAGTGTATAATTAGCAAGTAGGGAGAAAACTGTAATTATCACTTACCAAAAAAATGCGTTTTAAGGCTTTAAGCTTGTGGGGAAGTGAGCCCATAGGCCTATTGTAACTAGATTTATTCAGGTTCCCTTCTTAATAATATATGGGCCCAAATAGCCCAATAAAATAGATTAAAGACATGCCTTTATATAACAAATCCTAATAAGTATTATATTCATCAACTTTGTAATCCATTAGGAAACAAATTCAGATATCTTTGTTTATCTATATATATATATACATCAGATTAAACTACAACAACAACACAGCAAACAAAAAGAGTTGAGTTGAGTTGAGAAGAGAAGAGCAACAACAACAACACGTATGAGTGTTGGTGGTAGGGGACAGCCTATGATGGCACAAAAAACTACTATTTCCAAGGAAAACTTACTTGGTCCAGCAGTGTTTCTTCACAGTGGGGAGGTTTGCGTGATTTGTTTAAACAATATGAAAAGAGGTGATGAAGCAAGAACTCTTGGATGTAACCATAGTTTCCACACCAACTGTGTTTCTAAGTGGGTGGAACAACGAACTACATGTCCTTTGTGCCGATTTGATATGTGTTCCCAAAAAAGGAGAAGACATAGATTTACAAGTTGTATTGAATTCTTGCAATACTTTTTTGAATAATATTAATAATTGTTGTTTAATTGTTATTAGAAGTTTACAACTAATTGAGATTATGTTTACTGTTAGTTAGTTATAAGATTAAACTACTACACCTGTGGAGGCAAATGCACAGAGTAGATTTGAGACAAAACCAGATTTAAACATAGTTAGCAAAGAGTAGTCAGAATCAAAAAGATATTTAGCAAGTTGGAAAGCTGTGTTTATGTTCATACATCAGCGAATGCATGTCTGCGACTGGAAAGTTTATGTACAAATGGTGGTTGTTTTGCCAAGAAGTTCACACATAATACTTCAAGGCTTCATATCCATCAGACCCATGTAATCAACTTTCGGGGAGCAGCGGCAACAATTGGTCTTTTGTGCAACATGCTGCCTCTTCATTTGCACGTACAGTTGCAGGTTTGTTCGCATTCATTGCTGGTTGATGACTTGCCGTCCTACACCACAAAAATGGCATCTTTAGTCTTTAGAACTGGATTATAAATTTCACTAATCATAAGCCAAAACTCAAAAGTTTAATCACTCCATCCCATTTCGACATTTCCATGTTGTTTGTTCTTGACCACTTGAACTCAGACTATTTCATGAAAAAATATTTCCGCATACTAAGAACATGAAACTTCAAAATCACATAGTAAGAAAAAACCCGCGGTAAGTACACATTTTATAGCCCTTCTTTTAAAAATGAGAATTGACTAGAGGAACTGAACTTTCACCATGATCAACATATGAATACCTCTGCAGGCTTTAAGTTACTGACCAATATAATATAAACTTGCGCGCACAGCCTATTATGAAATGAATAGTTTATTGATTTGATTTTAGTTAATAAGGTACTACTGGTCTACTGCGTCTGCCATTCTGAATAACAATATACAGTATAATTATGTATAGGATCATATGAAATGAATTCTTCTAATCTGGTGATGTATGCTGCCCTATGCCCACAGCACTCCCTAGCTTCCCAAGTTCCCAGAGTCAATGTTACACCATGCTCCGGCCATATCTGCAGCAAAGTTCGACTATCTGTAGGTATAATCCTAAGAATAAATTATACAGTATTTGTTATTAGTTTGTTACAGCTAGGAAAGGCTGTGCATTACATGGTTTAGCATACGTAAACTCATCCTCTGCCATCTGAAATCAAGTAGCAGGGGCAGAAAAAAATGACTCAGATATGATCAGAAGTCAGAACTCAGAAGTATAATCACTTCATCCCATTTCCCTCTCATTAATTTCCATGTTGTTTGTTCTCGATCACTAGACTTCAAACTGGCAAATTGAACTTACCATTATCTCCATAAAAGCTAATTTCAAAATCTTAAAATGACTTTGGACAAAAAAACACCAGAGAATGCCATGGTCATGAACATCTGCTCTACAATGGTAGCATGCTTGCACTTATTTCCAAGAATAGGATACCAATCTCATCAGAGGAAAAGGTTTGCGTATCATCCAAAAAAGGTTTGAGAATCAGAGAATTCATCTCTTGATTTCAAAGGATATGATTTTGAGCGTTTTCCATTTGCAGCAGGCAAGAGGATATGCCCTGGATAGCAGTTACTAACCCTACAATGGAGTGTCCCATGGCTAATCTCTATAACCATTTTCATTTTCATTGGACTTTGCCTGGAGATAGTATGGGATACACAGCAACATATCGAAACACTCATTTTGGGAAACAAAGCATACTTTAATTTGTAGAGTAAACATAGTAAGGAGTCAGAATCATACATATATGTAGCAAGGAAGATTGAAGCCTCGTTCATACACCTCCATGCCTGTGAACTTTCAGCGCAACACTTCAAAGATCCATACCAGACCCATGAAAGCACTTGTCAAACTTATAGAAGCAGTGAACTCAAGAAGATCAACAGTTGGTGCTTTGTGCAATGGGCTGGCCCTTCATTTGCTTAGCGCAGGTCTGTTTGTGCTCATTGTTGGTTGACACGCCATCCTATCGACACATAAAAGGCATGTCGCTCATATAATGCTAAGAAGTGAGAACCCTAGACTGTCAGTACCTTTATTTCAGAATAAACAGGCATATAGATATTATTGACCTGTCTGTTATCGCAGAAGCCCGGTCATGGACGTCATATATATCTGGAATTCTGGATTCCAACCTTTTCAGCAAATGCCTTGAGAGACACAAGAAAGCTAGCAAATGGCTAATAGAGTTTTGGAACAACTGTAGCTCATAGAGATTGAAAGGAGGTAGCTTTAAACACTAGATTTGAGACAAATCATAATTTGTAGAGATTTAAACATAGTTAAAAAAGAGTCAGAATCATACAGATATTTAGCAAGTTGGAAAGCTGTGCTTATGTTCATACATCAGCGAATGCATGTGTGCGACTGGAAAGTCTATATACAAGTGGTGGCTTTGCAAAGAAGTTCGCAATAACACTTCAAGCCTCTATCCATCAGACATTCATTTGCACAGTTGTAGGTTGTTTGCATTCATTGCTGGCTTTCTTGCCATCCTACATTCCTACTCCACAAAAATTGCATCTTAAGAACATAATGATGCAAACTTTTCGTATAAAGGCATTATATACTTACAGATGATTTTGTAACTCTAGAAAGACTATGGTCCAAGGAACACCAACATATTTACATATATAAAAAGTGAGTACATTTCAGGAATCAAACAGGCATATATATTAACCTGTTCTTTATTTCAGTAGCCATGGTCATGAATGCCTGTTCTACGTTGGTAGCATTCTTGGCACTTGTTTCCAAGAATGGGATCTCAATGTCATCAGCAAATGCCTGCAAATACATTGAAAAGTATAGCTGAAGACGGGGAAGAAAATAAGAATTGAAACAGTAACTCGAGTTTTGGCCGGAACCTGACGAATTCCGACCAAAAAGGTTTGAGAATTCATCACTTGATTTCAAAGGAAATGATTTTGAGTATCTTCCATTTGGAGCAGGCAGGAGGATATGCCCTGGGATTGCATTTGCCAGTCCTACAATGAGCTTCCCTTGGCTAATCTCTTGTAACAATTTGATTGGACTTTGCCTATAATGGAGAGGTTCTTGATGTCGAGTAAAGCATTGGCATTGTGGCATTCAAGAAACCCCCCTTCGCATTATTGCAACTCCTTATCGTGTCTAGGAACGAACAACATATTGAAGTAATAAAAATGTCATTGTGCTACCATCAAAAGAAACCATTCCGCTCTTTCAAGCGGTTGCATTATCACTCTTATTCATCAAAGAATATTTCTTTTATAAGTTTATCAAATTATGTTGAATCTTAAATGCATCTGAGAAAAAACTGTAATACTTATATACATAGTTGAAAAATTCCGAATAAAGCCGGAAATCCGTTTTTTAGAAAAAACGGAATATTCCGCGGTTTTTTCGGCTGTTGTGTCGGAATTTTGAGGTTGATATTTTGAATAATTTAAAATATAATAAAAGACAAATTAGATTTATCCCACATATTTTAAGATGTAATTAGACTTACCCCACACATTTCAACTTAATTAGAGATACCCCACACATTGCTAACAGATGTTAGTCAAACAATAGTTGACTAACTTTAGCTTGGTCAACATTGTATTTCTCTAAAACTACCTAATATACCCTTGAATTAATATGAAAAAAAAAATACTAGAAAAGATATATGGATTAATTTACAATATATGAGCCGTTAAATTAGATTTCAAATTATTATGATTCAAATATTATTCAAATTGTGCCCACAACAAATATAATACCCTCCATTATATTTCATTTTTTAAATTTGACTAAAATCGTCTATATAATTCAAACTAAGTATTTTCGATAAAAGGCACTAAACTATATAATGAGACTTTTTCAATTTAATTTGCAAATCTCTACTTAAAAGATGAAGATGATTTGAAAGTACGAATATAGATTTGAATTTTTGATTAAAAAAAGAAGGGTGGATATTATTAATTTTAAGGTTTGAAAGATTTAGAGTTAAAAATTTGTAAGTGATTTAAATTTGAGGAAAAAAATGATTGTTAAAAGGGTATATTTGGTAATTCTAGGTAAATAAATATATTGACTCGATCAAAGTTAATCAACTAATATTTGACTAACATCCGTTAGCAATGTGTGGGGTATCTCTAATTAAGTTGAAATATGTGGGGTAAGTAATTATATCTTAAAATGTGTGGGGTAAGTCTAATTTTCCCTATAATAAATAAGGCTGCTGCTATTGCCAAGGGGTTTTTTTATATTGCCAAGGGGTTTTTTATATTGCCAATGATGTTTTTTATATTGCCAAGGGTAACATAGCTTAAATTTTATCTTGAAAATGACAAACTCTTGGCAATATAAAAAACCCCCTTGGCAATAGCAGCACCCAATAAATAATTATATATTTAGATATATTCCGACAATATGAAAAAATATCGTCGGATATTCGTGAATTCCGTATTTTTCGGACGGATTTGGCACAGTTTATGTATCAAGATATTCTGCGTGCCGTACCGTGCCGAATGCTGAAAAACCGGAATATTCTGCCGGATATCCACGACTTTTTCTAGCATTTTTATCTATGCTTATATATAATTCAATGTCAACATTGTTATGTACTAGTATGTGGTGCATTACTTGCCCAGACACCCACCAACGAAAATCATGCCAAATTGCCAATGCAAGCTGCCTTCATCAGCCTTTTTAGAATAAAGATTGAGAAAAAGACCTGATTTGTTGAAGATTACCAGAAGAAGCACCTAGTAACCAGAGATGAGGTGTCTACTAAAATTGCCAATGCTAGCTGCCTTCATCAGCCTTTTTGCTATACTAGCCGGATTTGGACCCTACAATCACTCCTGATGGGCAACCCAGTATGACCTCGGATCTCTGGGAAACAAATTTGTTACACCTTATCCCACTAGGGTTCACTACATCAAAAATTAGGTTTAAGTTTTTTAATGATTTCGACCAATAACAAAGAGAGTTGTCAAACACCCTCTTTAGAAGGGTGCAACAAATTTGAACTTGGATCTTTGTTTGATAAGGCCACTTAGGGCCTGTTCGACAACTAGCGAAAATAATGAATTTTCACGTAAGTTTCTTCATAAAAAAGGAGAAAGGAGAAAGTGAGTAGCTACTCTAAGAAACTTTCGTCAAAATTCTTTTTTTGATTATCTAAGAATGACTTCCTAAATTTTAGCCGAACTAACTTCCTATTTTCCTCCTTAAGGAAAAGAATACATTCTAGAACAGTTCTTGAACAGGGCCTTAACATGCTCATTGTCTTCCTCTACATCATTTGTGTTTGTTGTGCACAGCGTAGCACAATCAATCGGTGAATGTAATGTGTATGAACAAAGCAAAAAAAAAAAGACAAACAATAACTCAAGCAAAAACAATCAAACAAACACACAACACAAGAATATACGTGGTTCGGCAAGATGCCTACGTCCACGGGGAGAAGGATGTTGGTTTCTTTATGAGTTTAGTTTACAAGCACTCAAGAAGACGCTAATTTGGTGTTCTTCAACACACAAGAGTCTCTCACCTTACTAATGGCTTCTCACTAAAGTCACTCACAAGAAGAAGAAAATATTCTCTCTCACTTGGGGTTTTTCTCTCTCATTAGCTTATAAATATCTTACATGGGCTTAGCCTTAATAGGCTTGAAAACTGAAAATAAAACCAAGTCACACCGAGTTAGCCACAAAAAACAGGGCGGCCAAACAAAATAGGTCGTTGTCTCTCCATGTGTGCAGCTGCATAGTGGGCGGCCCAGTCAAACAAGCTGCTATCTTTGACTTCAACCCAACAACTCTCCACCTCGGCGAAGATTCAAGAAATCTAAGCCGACACCAACAAGCACTACTAACACCCAAGAACACCCCAAACAAAATACCAAACTCCCACACATGTTTTGAAGGACCATATAGGCTATAGTGGTACTACATTCAACTACCAATCAAAAGGCAACACGTGGCATCATAATCGACCTGAAGAAGCACAACCGATCCGACCTGATACGATACCATCGATCGATCTCACACGATCTAAGGTGCCAAGTGAGATATGGTTCTTCCTCAAGCTAGGAACATATTTGACATTCTTTAACTCTCTAATTGTTCCACCAAATATCTTTAGACGAATACTACCTAACCCCATAATGTGGCAAAGTTGATCATTCCCCATTACCACTACACTATTTTCCAACTTTTTAAAGCTAGAAAACCATTCCCTTGAAGGGCAACAATGATAGGTAGCACCACAATCTAAAATCCACTCAGTAGCAATACTAGCAAAACATACCATAGATGAAACAGATAAAGAGTAATCATAATCATTATCTTCTTTATGTGCAATATTTATCTCGAGCTTTTACCTTTGTCTTTTTGCTTAGCTTTGGGACAATCCTTCTTCCAATGCCTTTTCTCATGACAAAATGAGCATTCATCCTTAGCTAGAAATTTGCCTCTCGACTTCGAACCAGACTTACCACGATCACCATAACCTTTCTTCTCCTTTGGCCTTCCTCTTGATACCAAAACTTCTGGGGTTGAACTTTTGGACTCTTCTTTGTCCTTCCTCATACAAGCGTGATTCAACAAAGCTGCAGAGATCTCACCATACACCATCTTGTCTTTACCATATGTAAGTGTAGTAGCCAATTGTTCATATTCGTCCGACAACGAATTTAGAAGACATACGGCTTTGGTCTCATCACTTACTTCAACTCCAAGATTCACCAAATCAGCGATAATCTTAGTGAAATCATTCAAGTGCTCCGACATGGAGATACCTTTCCTCATATCTATCCGCTAGAACTTTCGAAGTTGATATAGTTTTGATTGTGGATAGTCTTCGTCAAGTACTTCTCCTCCAATTTTCGCCAAATCTCCTTCGCCGAAGTATCATTCATCACACGTACGGTAGTTTATTTCTTTTGCCAAACACGATCTTATGATTCCACAAGCTCGCATATTCTTCTTTTTCCAATCTTTCTCTTCTATTTCTTGTGGTTTATCCTTTAGAACATCTTCTAGGTCTTGTTGACATAGAACATCTATTACCTCACACCTCCACATACCGAAGTTTTATGAGCCGGTAAATTTCTCTACATCAATCTTTGATTGATGGAACACCATTGTTTTGGTTTCCTCTTTCGAATCCTTCGAACTTTGACTTGTTGTCATCTTTTCACCTATTTTCATACACCAAAACAATCATCAAACCCTTTGAGGAATTTCTTCAAACACCTTCTAGGCAACTTCTAAAACAAAAAAGAGAACTTTTATCTTGAACCCAAATGAAAAAATCCTTTGAGGAATTTCTTCAAACACTTTTTAGGCAACTCCCCAAACCAAAAGATAGAATTTTTATCTTGAACTCCAATTGAGAAGACCTTTGGGGTATTTCGTCAAACACCTTCCAGGCAAGTCCAAATCACTTTAAGACTCCAAGAACTAACAAATGTTATGATACCACTTGTTGTGCGCAGCGTAGCACAATCAATCGGTGAATGTAATGTGTATGAACAAAGCAAAAACAAAGACAAACAATAACTCAAGCAAAAACAATCAAGCAAACACACAACACAAGAGTATACGTTGTTCGACAAGATGCATACGTCAACGGGGAGAATGATGTTGGTTTCTTTTTGAGTTTAGTTTGCAAGCCTCAAGAAGACACCAATTTGGTGTTCTTCTACACACAAGGGTCTCTCACCATACTAATGGCTTCTCATTAAAGTCACTTACAAGAAGAAAAAAAACACTCTCTCACTTGAGATTTTTTTTTTCTCTCGTTAGCTTATAAATTGTTTACATGGGCTTAATCTTAATAGGCTTTAAAACTGAAAATAAAACCGAATCACACCCATACCGAGTTAGCCCCAAAAAATTGGGCGGCCAAACAAAACAGGTCGCTGTCTCTCCATGTGTACAGCTGCATAGTTCGCAAAACATTTATTGGTTAACAATAGGAAAATCTATCATTTTATGCAACCAACTTTGCCACTTTTCTCAAATCATGCAACATTCTATTTTTTCAATCAAATTATACAACCAACTATCAAATTTTACCAATTTATGCAACCAAGTTTACCACTTTTCACAAATCATGCAACATTCTATTTTTTCAATCAAATTATACAACCAACTATCAAATTTTACCAATTTATACAACCAACTATCAAATTTTACCAATCTCTTTCATTGAAGTTTATTTTAAAAATTTAAGTAGAATTTGTTGTTGTAGTGGTGTTAGTTAAGGCGGTTTTGTTGTTTCAATTTATTTTCTCTATGGTTGAACATAGTCATAAAATGGACAAAAGCTAAAATGGTGGAACATAATCATAAATAATTCAGCCACATCAGCAATCGTTAGTTAGTTTTACCGGAATTGCATAAATTGGTAAAATTTGATAGTTGGTTGCATAAATTGGTAAAATTTGATAGTTTGTTGTATAATTTGATTAAAAAAATAGAATGTTGTATGATTTGGTAAAAGTGGTAAACTTGGTTGCATAAATTGGTAAAATTTGATAATTGGTTGTATAATTTGATTGAAAAAATAGAATGTTGCATGATTTGAAAAAAGTGATAAAATTGGTTGCATAAAATGATAGATTGTCCTTAACAATAAATATTGTTCTTCTACGCACAAGGCC
>JABWDY010036156.1:0-14808 GCA_013358455.1 Thalictrum thalictroides | reverse complement strand
AAAATCAAAGAAAGAGATAGAGATTCATTCACCTGAGAACTATTGATGTTTCCATCTTTCTTTCTTGGATTTACATACACTTGTTGTCTCTTCAAGTCACTGACCTATATGTCAAAAAATTTATATTCAACAAAAACCCAAAAAGCATGGAAATATATAAAACAGAAACATAGAGAGAAATATGTAAATAAATAGTAATCAAACCTTAGGACTATTAACAGGAGAACTAGCAGTATCTTCTAAAGCATCATCAAAAGCAACAACATCTCTAGTTCTTCTTTTCTTGAAACTTATTTGTCTAGAATTAATACTTCTTTCCATGCTTTGATTGTTTTCAGAGAATTTCAAACCAACATGAGTACCTGAAGCAGCATCAGAGACCAAAGAAGAACTTCCAAAATCTGAAAAACAGCAATCTGTACTACTACTAAACTCTCTATTATTGTTTTTTGTGAAATAATCATCAAAGTAAGTTGTCCAACCACTTTCCTCATCAGTTCTTTGGTTATTATTAGAAGAAGAAAGTGCTTGCTTTGAGTTTTCCATGTTAACACTCAATAACAAGAAGAAACAACACTTGAAAGAGATGTATATATAGTCACAACTCATAAGAACATAAACATATAAACATTAAAATATAAATGAAAAGGAACCCATGATCAAGAATCTTAATGTGGGTCATAGAAGATGGAGAAGTTAAACTTAGCAGTTGCAACAAGAGACCTATAACTAGTTGTGTATGTGTAAGATAGATGGAACGTGCAAGAAGAAAACATAGAATGAGGGGAGTTTGACATTTTGGACTAAAGAAAACGAATGAGTTTGGTCATTCAAACACTTGTTCACTTTTTCTTTCTTTCTTTCAACCAAATGCATTCAAGTGCAATGAGTCAAACAAGCTCATCATGATCATATTTCATGGCCTGCTTTTGACAAAATTGCTACTTATTTTTTATTTTTAATCTTATAAATTATAGATGATTAACATCCTTAATTAGAACTAATTAGTTAACTAATACCACTTTCAATTTTGTGATAAATAAAATAGTTGTTCTTCCGTGCGAAACGGTTGTGTCATCTACCGTGCAAAATCTTAAAAATCGGTTCTGTAGCCGGTAATTATGGTAAAATTCAAACTGGATTAACCTTTTGTTGGGCCCCACAAAATAGGGTACCTGCTGCTCCCCCCATAAACCTGCTACTAGTGGTTAGTTGTGGGGACATTCAATTGCGGGATCAGGTTAAAAGTTGTAGCTGAAAAGTCAAAAAAAAAGATATAGACAGAATTCCTTGTCGTACGGTGCGTACCTAAGGATTTCGCATAGAAGAATTTATTTAAATAAAAATGAAATGAAGTTTTCGCATGTAAAAACAAATGACCAATCTATACAACCAACTACCTATGAGTTTCATAGGGTAACAAAATTGTCTATAGGTGTGATTTGCGTTTTGTATTCAAGATTTTGATCAATTTACACATTGAAATTGGCACATATGATGTAAAGTGCACACCATTCATTTAAATTGGCCAAACATGTTGGTTCCCTAAAAGTCCACAACATAACTACAAACATGCATGTCTAATTAATAATGTTGAATGTATGTGATGCACATTTACAATATTAACAAGAAATACAAAGTCATTTTCTTATATAATTGGCAAGAGTTATGTTTGCCCAACTGTTTAAGAAATGGGACTCATGTCATGAATCAGATATGATATGACCATTCCATAATGTTCATTCTTAAGCACTAACCATGTTTTTTAGTGTCATTTGTTGTATAAGTTTATACAATGGTAACCCATCAATGCACCAATTTTATCTATTAGCTCCATTACATACAATGTTTATATTTGAAGATCAACATATTAATTTATGGGGTTGACAAATGCTTTGTTTTTGATATTTTGGGTTTGGGCAACTTAGCTGAAAGTTGATCATGCAATCCATTTGGCTACATATACTTATTCCCCACGATCTTATACATGCAATCCATTTTAATGACTGGCCTGAATGCTGATATGGAGCTGATGTTTCTAAAACTCTAATATTAATAGTATTTCCCCAATTCAAAGCAGGGAAGGAACATCTACTGAAAGCACCAAGAGTTTGAGCATGACTGACTCGAATAGCTTTGTTTGTGACAAATTCACTTGGATCCTAAGCTAGTGCCATGGAAGAAATATTACAACACCAAGAAACCGAGGGTACAGCCATCTGCACTGGCTTAAGATGTGCGGTAGAGGAGGGTGTGTCTAGTTTGGTGCTCTTCACAGACAGTCAGATTTGGGTTAAAGCTCTACATGATGATTCTACTGTTATTAGCTGGGAATGTAGAAGTATTTTAGAAGAGATCTTAGAGGTTTCTAAAAAACTTCTGTTTTGTTTTTTTGTATTTGTTCCCAGAACTTTGGTTGAGAGTGCCCATATTCTAGCTAAGGAAGTCTGTATGTTTGGGTCGGTATGTCCTAGGGATTTATGTAAGAAAAAGGAGTACATACCTTCCTTTCCGAGTGTCAGGTGCCTATATAGAAAAGGCTGTAGAGTTGTATAAACTCATTTCTTTCAGTTAATGATATTCAGTTTGTTTTTATGAAAAAACAAAAAAAAGGATCTATGGCAGTTTTTGAGTATTACCAAAATCATTGCGATAGCCTGTTGCAGACATACCATCAAATGGATTGCCAAGCACGGACTGTATCAATGAAAGCAGTGAGGACCACAAGTATCATGAAGACATGAACATCTACAACATTACCAGATGGGAACTCGTGTAGCAGGGCAATATAATGTGCATTAATGATATTGTTTTTACAGTTAAATATGTACAATATATACTTACCATTACACAAACACAGATTAAATATGACTGTTACAGACTTGAGAAGCTAATAACGTTATTATAAATTAAAGTTTAGACCAACATTGCCATCAGACTGTTTTAAAATACTTACAGAAGCTTTCTTCTTTCCTACAGTATCTGTAAATGACTTTGTAGACTTCAATTAGGAGTTTGGGAAATCGATTTGCGAAATAATTATCAAATCCCTGCGGAACTGGTCCAAGAATTTCCTGCAAAAAGAGTTAAACTGAGTATCTACAATAAGAGTCCAGATACATTACTACATCTGAGCATCTTTGGAGTAGGTACAAATCGTGCTTTTATGCAGGATGACGATTGTCAGCAATTTGAAATAAAATTAAGTTCAGAGTTTTCATTTTCATTTTCGGTTTATCTGTAAAAGAGAAAGACCATTAATATAACTAAAAAGTACAATAAATTGGATGATCTTGCCAAGTAGAGTCCCCCTTGAGCAAGATGCTAGAGGTGGCAAAACCATTGTGGAAATTACAACATGGTCGAGAAAAATGTTTATGGTGATACATATACATGAATGAATATCAATATAACATACCATAAATGGGACGAGCTTAGAACCCTGGTTGTTACAATCCAAAAGTTTGCAATCAAAATATTGATTTTACGTTGTGATATAGGATAAATTTTACTCATGTCACCAGTGCTTTGAGCAGGAATCGGCTGCCTAATTGGCAACATAAACAAGGCAACAAAGGAGAAAAAATGACTTGCTTTTTTGTTCAATTACACGCTATGATTCATACCTGAACTAATGCCATGACACATCAATCAAATTTACGACACTAAAATTTGTTGTTGGTCATTCTTAATACAGTCTACAATCTTTTCCTTCTAAGGGAACTGGGCCTTATAATCAGATTGATTACATTAAGGTCAAACATCAAATCAAATTAAAAGTTTACAGTTAATGTGTGAATAGTAAAGATCAACCTAAAGATATAACAATCTAGATGGTTGAGTGGTTGACATATCCCAGGAATTGAATAACTAGGTTAGAAATTTAGGTAATCAGGTACATTTATAAGCATAGATCATTATGTATTTCTCTTTTTTATTTTCCTGTGGGAATGAATAGATAAGTCTTACGTAAAATTTAGGTCGTTATTCTTTCATTTTATCCAATCTGATTGTACAATACTCATTAATGAAGATAAATATTCAATACTTATGCCAAATGAATGGCTGAAATGAAACATAACATTTAATTCCTGCCAAAGTAGGCAGTTAGATAATCTAAATTAATTTGAGAGACAAGTCATGACATCCAGGACAGATGCCACCTCAAACAGACTATCAATTTATTTGGAATATGTTAACTACAAATAATCACCAATATAACTCAAGTTGAGACAACAAACCTGAATTTCTTTTGGAAGTTCTCTATAATGATTCAACTTATTCCGCATTACTCGCAGCAAATCACGTGTACTATCAAACTTGTAACGCCGGTAACGGCCAATATTGTTAATGAATTTCGTTTCCATCTTCTCATCCCAATTTCCACCCAAAGCCACTGGTCCAACTTTTTCTAACGCTCTCAGAAGATCAGATCCATTCTCCCTATCCTCGAGTTCTACTCTGTCACTAACATCACGAAAAAACGAAAGACGCAACTCCGAATCCCAGAAAAGAGGATGATGCAATACATACAATGCCGACGGCCTGTCAAACGAGTTCAAATTTTAACTATGAAATTGAAGAAAAATAGAAGATCTACACTCTACTCATCTGTATCAACAGATTATTTTGGACATTGAAATATCAACGTAACTGTAAATACGTATATGTAAATGATGTTGCAGACACATCAGGTTGTACTTCAAGATGAATGTGTATGTTTTGGTGACACACAAGTCCAGTGATATACATTTAAAAGGATATAAGGAATCATAGGCAAATGATTCTTTCACTGAGAGGAGAAGTTTATACCTCAGTTCTGGATTAGGATTTAATAAAAGAGAAAAAAGATCGACAGCTTCTGGAAGATGTTCCACCATAAACAAATCCACCCGATCTTTTACGATATTTATGTCACGCTCCAAATGGTCACCATAAGGGTGTTTACCTCCCGTGATGCAGTAGAAGAGCACACAACCTAAACTAAACAAATCGACAGCACGTGTTTGGCGTCCATGAAGAAGTTGTTCAGGTGCTTGCCAACCCGAACTACCATATCCTATATGTCAATCATTAACAAAGTTATAGTAAAAACAATTAATTATATTATCACAAAGTACAATTAACCCAAGTGTACCAACTACCGAAGACATATATACCCTTAATCTTCTTTTAGGGTTGCTTATATTCGATTTTAAATTGAAATACCCAGGAGTATCAACATTCTTTTTGGGTCAACACCATTATAAATTTAATTAATGGTTTCTGAGGTATCACGAACTGAATTAATTATGCTTACCAGTAGGATGGCAACCTATGGAAGATTTATCTTCAAGAAGACGCTTGCTTATACCCATATCAGAGAGTTTTGCACATAGTGATTTCTCTCCAATAATCAAGATGTTTTGGGGCTTCAAGTCCCGGTGTATAATTCCCAAGTCATGCAAATGCACAAGACCTGATACTATGTCCCTACATCATAGAAAAAATATTTATAAAGCAAAAAAGATGCTTAAGAAAAAAAAAATTACAAATCTGATGAATTTTATGTTGAAACCTTCAGGAAATTAAAATATGCTTCTTTATTTACGCAGTCTAACTAATCCTTCGTATGCAAATTTAACAATTGCTATCAAAAACACATCTTCACATATCATTTGAGATAGATTATGGTACTTGATGATAAGATAGTATATATGAACTCAGCTCATAGAAAAACTGAAGACAGCATGATTATGAATATATGATTGAGACAGTATTTTATGTTTTGCAAAGAAACTTAGTTTGGCCGTGTAATTTGCTACAATTTTCAAAATACTAGATGACAACATAGATAGAGTTTTAAATGTATAACAAAGAAAGAACTCTTTTCTAATTCTTGTTCTATCAGGTTAATGCTAAATTGCTAGAAGTCGGAAAGTCTTGAACTGATACATACTTTGAATTTTTTATTTTTTATTAGAAAGGTTTGATGTCATCCATCTATAACTTGTTCTGCATCATGAGGAATGATCCATCATCTCATTCCCTGTTTTCTGATTATTGCAATAGAACAGAAATTTTGAGAAGCAACTTTCGTTTTGGTCCATGATCTGAAAAGTTCAGTCATATCACTTATTATGTAGGTAAACTAATATTTATCAATTTATGGGGAGCCTAGGTGGGGCGTCCAACTGGCAGGAACAAGAATATGAACTGAACTGAGTTCTAAAGTCTTAACCAACTCTTAAATAATCATAAAAATTGAAGGTTCTTAGAGTGATCACTGAGAATTATAAAATGCAGAATGCATTAATTCAACCTGTATCTTCTTAAAATGAATTCTTAAGACGGAGTTTTGCACACTCCAGAGCAGCAAGATCGTTATATTTTCATGTTTACGCAAAAGCAGGAGAAATGAATTATGTGACAAAGGTGTAACTGCACATGGTCACAATCTGTCTCTAATAGACATGGATAAAGTAGTGTTAGGCAGTCATATCTAGTGACCAAAGACAAGAACCAACCATTGTCAGTACAACCTGAATTGTTTTAAAAACACAATGTTGAATTGGTGGCATGAACATACCAAAGACTGCAATTGTATAAAATGGCAATGACTGTACTAACCTCATCAATTTTAATAGCTGCGGTGAAGGGTAGCCATATGCGTTCCATAATTCAACATACTTGTTAATCCCCAATGTTATATTTGATTGGGCACTGTACGGTTTTGTTGAATTCATTATCTTTCCTTGAGTAGCTTCAGAGTGACATGAAGAATCAGAACACATCTTGATCAAATCACCTAAACTGCAAGTACATCGCTCCAATGAAATGTAAACAAAGTCTGAATCATGCTCCACTCCATACCATCGAACAATATTTGGATGCTGATCAGATGCAATAAGATGTTGAATTTCTTTATAAGCAACATCATGATGAGCTTGCACAAGGCGTTTAACAGCGACTGGACGACCGTCATATATTCCTTCCATGACAACAGTGCCATTGCTTCCCTTAGCAATTTCTGTATTAGAGATGAATAATTTACCAATAATACGCCCGGTCTCATCAGCATTTCTCTCAATACTTGAAAGTCCGTTAACAGCTTTGGTATTGCCACTAGTTTTTTGCTCTCTCAATTTTCGAGCTTTCTTTTTCTTGGGAGTTATAGGGTTTTTCTCATTTGAAACTTTAAATTCTTCAGTAAACTTCTGTCTGGTAACTGTTATACTCCCAGTATAGCTTAATACAACCATCAAGAGAACACATGCAATTGGTATGTACTGCAATTTGATATAACGAGATACGTTATACTTATTAGAAATATTATAAGGAGACCCAGAGTTTTGGCTTCTATCCTCAGTAGAAACAAGATACATACTGCTTTCGTCAGTCTTCCCACTAAGTGCCATGGAGTTTTGGCCTGATATTGCAGCATCTACGAAAGACATAGAATTACCACCAATATGGTTTAGCCTTGCAAGTCCAACTAAAAACTTAATAAAACTTTTATGCCGAATGTGAGCAACAGTCATTTCGAATTCCCTTTCTTGATCTACAAAAGAAGCTTCAATTCTGGAAAATGTCATATTCCACAAGAGTGTCCTTGGGTATTGCGAGAAAGACAGCAATTCATAATCGGTCCTCTTGACAGAAAGTAGCTGAACATTTTTTGGGTTTGTAGTGCTTATCTCAGCTAAAGCACTCTTATATGCATATGGATCAAGCACATCAATCAGTTTCCCACTATTGAAATCAATGGTCAACACACTATATTTTTTCACCCCTACTACTGCTGTATCTTTTGATATGTATGGTGCACCACTTAAATGGTCTTCTACTATCTTTGCAAGATTCTGAAGACAACGAAGGAGAGTAAAGCTTATAAGGAAGCAATTCTAAGTGACATTAATATGCTTAAAGTTAAAAAAGAAGAAAATGCAAATACTGACATCCTTTACTGGAACCCAAATACAGAGGTTTCCCTTCATTTGAGCAACGCTCAGTAATGTTCATCCCTTGGCCCCTTGTTCCCCAAAATGTTTTCATTACTATACCAGCGATATGCAACAGTGTGTGGTGACAACGATAAGATCAATCAAACAGAACTAGTAAATCTGGACAGTAGGGGCCTTGGATATTTAGTAGTCAATACCCTCAACTGAGATGAGCTCTTGTTACTACAAATATCCTAGGTGCAAACAAACCAAATCTTATTAATTAAGCACCACTACACCAGCCAAGGCTTCTGAAAAGAAGCCTAACATTCAAAGGAGCGGAAAGCTAATTAGTTTCATCTAAAATCTTGACACTTCACTTGCTTCCCAAGTTGACTACCTAGTACAATGGCTCACCTATCAGTAAATAGTAAGAACCATTCAATACTCCACAAAAGTCATGAGTCAAGTAATGGAATGGTGGTCACGAACAACATAGGTAAGAATACACTCCAATGCTCTTAGATTATCACCAGTGGAAATTGTAGTGTAATAGTGTATACACTTTTAGTGTAGGTTTATCCATCCCCAGCACAAAATCATCAACATTGGGATATGTACACAATTGTGTAAACATAAAAGTGTGTAAATAAGTGCGTAGAACATTCAATTCATATACACAACTCTCATCCTATAATCGGCTTTGTCATTCTAAAGTTGATTTTAAAACTCTTAGACTTTCATCAGTGGGAATGTGTAACACTTTGGTGTTAACAATCTAATGAGTTAACATATTCAAACACAAATTAGGATAGGTTCTCACTCACCGCTCTTTTACTAGAACATGTTAATATAGAAGCTCTTAGAAGTAGTAAGGAGACATACCACTTCACCAAAGTCGTCGGTAACAACAAAACCATCACGTTCAATCTTGTTATACTCTTCATCCATACCATCAAAATCACTTCCACGTCCTTTCAATACTAAAGCACCACCTGGTTTAGATTGATACAATGAAAAAATTGAAGGGCCTGTTGCTGCTTTAACTTGCCATAAAGGACTCCCATTTTCCATTAACATGATTGTTCCATCACCATATGCAAATAGGTATTTATCATCCTTAGAAAATCTAGCAAAAAATAAAATAAAATTAAACAAATAAATAAACAAATTGAACACCAAATTAGTTCAAATTATGAGAGAAATAGAGAGAGATTATACTCTGGATGAGATAAAAGAGATCTCCTTGGTGAATTTAGAATTGGGAACAGTTCCAAGCCGCCTTCACCATGAATTGGAATTGAAATTGGTCTCAAATTTGAAACTTTTTCAGAATAGGTGTTGTTGAATGACGACAACAACAACAGAAACCAGAAGAAGAAGAAGAAAAGGGATTTCATTTCATTTGAATACCAAGAAGAAGAAGAGAGAGAGAGTTATAAATAAATTAGATTAGATTAAACTTGACTTAGTTGACAAGGAGAAGAATGAGTACAGACAGAGAAGGAAGTTACTGATATGGTGGAAGATCGGAAGCTAACGAAGATTCTTGTGAGGTTCTTCAACTTAAGAAGTTATTATATATATATTTGCGGTGACCCAATTATTAGAGTTTGGTCACATTTTCTGAGTCTGACTCAGTTGGGGTTGTAATATTTTTTTTTTTAAGGGTAATATCCCGAATAAGCATATGTTTATGGGGTTTTTTCCCAAATCAACACACTTGAAGGAAATCTTCCTAGACAAGCGCAAAAAAGTATAAAAAGTGGTCCTACTGTTTTCACTTTCAAAATTGTCCTTATGACAACTTTTAGCAATCAAATCAAAATTTTCTTTTGACTTTTGTTTCTCTCTCTACTGCAGCAACAACAGTTGGAGCCTCGATATACGTGTTTAATAAAAACCGTTGGATGAGATAGCATCTTCGAGGCGAACCGTTGGATTAAACACCACTGTAGCTCCTGATTGCTATACTCTACATTATTTGCTCTATCTTCTACATCACTAAATGACAAAAGTCTTGTTATATTAAAGAGATGAGAGAGAAAGAAAGCTACAACTCTGGTTCTGTTCTTCTCCTTCTTCTTTTTCCTTTTTGTTTCTTCACTGCAAAGTAAATCAAATTTTTTGTTTTGGGTAGTGTGATACAACCCTCACCATGGCAAAAAAAGGAAGCAAGAAGAAGGGCAAACAAGCTTTGAACGAGTTTACTATTCATGGTAAGAAAGAAGTTGTGTAAAAATGAATTTTTTTTTTTTATGCATTTAACATGATAAATGTTGGTGTTGATGTGCTACCAATTATTGGTATTAAATTTATATTTTTTTGTTTTCGGTTTTGTTGGTTCAGTGGCTTTAATGCTCCTAACTTTAATGCATTCATTCAAGTCTGTGTTGGTGTAAATTTCTGTGTGTTGTGGGTATCAACACTCACTAATTTGATTGTTGATTTTGGGTATTAAAAACCCTAACTTTTGTTTGGTTTTTAAGCAATAGTGTTTTGTGGTGTCTATATCTGTTTGGGTCTGTTTTAAGGGTTTTCATGTAGTTTCTTAAGTGGTTGCTCTCATGTTTATAACCTCCAAATGTGTGTGTTAATCTGTTGTAGTAATGATCATTGTAAAATACATGCATAGAATTGTAGCGTATAATGTGTATATTGTAGAGGATATATATAGCAATGTAGCAGATAGTACCTATTCAATGTTACTGAACCCTTTTTTAATTGATGTTATACAGAGAATACCTTCAATGTCGTATTCAGATATGGTGGTGAATTAGAGCGTACAGTTGATGGAGTTGAGATTGCATACGTGCATGGTGATTGAAAAATAAGGATATTCGATAATAAGAAGTCATATGGAGATTTATTGGATTTTGTTGAATCTATATGCAATGTACCTAGGACTACTTGGTCACTGCGAGTAGTAGTTAATAACAATCCAACTAGAGGACTGCGAGTAGTAGTCAATAACAATCCAATTAGAGTTGAATGTGAATGTCAGTATACAACAGTTATAGAATACATTATCAAATCAGGGGCAATGGTTATTTCAGTTTGGGTAGTTGATCATTTAAAACCAGTTCTAGTAAGTGCAGCTTCAACAAGGCAATTGAGTGAGAGACCCCAAGGGTGTCCCCAAATTAGTCAATCTTTGAGGAGAAAACTTTTCCCTGAACATGTTGCCCAAAATCAGAATGTGGGTACTAAACCAAACTATGCTGCTTTTCGTATACCAACAAAACCTCTCTATGTTCCCGATGAATATAGGTTAGAAACCCCTTCTCAATACCCAAGTTTACCTATGAGAACCATGGGAGAGGGGCATTCAAATGACCCCTGTAGTCTTAGAAACCCCTTCCCCTAAAGTACAAATGACAAGTGGTGTGTACATTCCTGTTTCTCCAGTCTACAACACCCCAAATAATAGTAGGATGCTACCATCTTCTATAACTACACCTTTATCTGCTAGAAGTGGTACTTTTGAAGATGTAGCAGGGATTCTATCCACTATGCAAGGAGATAGTGGATTTTGGGCTTCACAGGATATACAAGATGAAGTGTGATTAGATATAGAGGAAGAGAGAATTGAACAAGCGGTAAGACTGGACGATGACAAAGATGATGCTGAAAGTGAAGATGCTGAATGGGATTTAGAAGAGGATGTGTTCGACACAAACATTGATTACTCTTATAATTCTTACGACAGATTAGAAGATGAGCTTGAGGAAGAAATGCTCAATGACAGCGGCCCAATGTTTGGTACACATGCCCTTAACACCCAAGAACAACAACTTGAAGATGAATTGCTCAACGACAACATCCATTTGTCTAGCAAACCAACTGTTAACACCCAAGATCAAGAACTTGAGGATGAAATGCGCAATGACAGCTGCCCAATGTTTGGTACAACCACCCTTAACACTCAAGAACAGGAACTTGAGGATGAATTGTGCAAAGAAACAAGGGTTCTGAACTCCCAAGAACAACAAAGAGAACAAAGATTTAATGTAGAAGATAGGACTACAAATGTTGCAGATGTAAGGTGCAATCTAGAGGATCGCTTTGTACTAATAGGGAACTACGTCAATAATACACTAGGACAGAACAGTGTACCACTTGAAGAAAACCCTACACCTCTAAGAAGTGTACCATTTCCAAGCGATGTTCCACTCCAGAAAAATGTTAGAGTTGAGGAAAACCGAGATAACGATGAAGTTAAGCGTGAATTAGATAATATCTTCGCCTCGAACATTGCGACAAGTAGAGCAAATGTTGGTTGTGCCCCTCACACGGAGCCATTTCATAATGATTATATTAGACCAGCTTGTGGAGTAGTATATTTAAATCGAAGTGAGCTTGAAAGAGACATCCAAACATATGCGGTTCAAACCGATAAAGATCTTAAAAGGCAAAGTACAAACTCAAAAAGGCTGATTTGGAAATGTAGAGCTAATGGTTGCTTATGGAGGGTCTATGCAACACCAAATCTGGACGGAACTTGGCAGATCAGAACAATGACTGATGACCACAACTGCGGTAATTTTAAAGTTGGAGGAACAAATCCCCAAGCAAATAGTGATTGGGTTTTCCAAAGTGTGCACGAGGAAGTTAAAGGATAACCCAAACTTGAAGCCCAAAAAACTTCTCAAGAACCTCCAAGAAGAGTATATGACAACAGTATCATATTGAATTGCATGGGCTGCCAAAGATAAAGCAATGATGAAGGTATCTTCTAGATATGAAACTATATCTGATATAATAAAACAATGTATTAAATAACATATCTTCTATATTGTTGCAGATAAGAGGAAGTTACAGCTACTCATACCAAATGCTTGAAACATACAACAAAGAGCTAATGAAGGTGGATCCAGAAGATGTGACTGAGATTCAAACTGGTCCAGACGATCGTTTTCAATGTTTATTTTGGACGTATGGACTATCAGTTATAACTTACAAGGCTCATTTGCGTCATGTAGTAATTGTTGATGGAACTTTCCTTAAAGGTAGGTATCCAGGAACAATTTTCAGTGCTATTGCAGTTGATGGAAATAACCATATCTTCCCCCTTGCCTTTGCAGTTGTAATGAAAGAGACAAATGACTCTTGGGATTGGTTTTTTACCAAACTTAGAGATCATGTGGTTGGGGAGAACCATGAGTTTATTTTGTTATCTGATAGACACAAAAGCATCATCCAAGCAGTCCCTAAAATTTTACCAAAGGCTGTTCATATGTTCTGTTGCTATCACATGAGTAACAAGTTTGGTCATAAAAAAATCAAGTTCTTGGTGCAAGAAGCTGCTAAAACCCTCAGCTAAGAGGAATTTTGGGGGTATATGCTAGGAATATGGGTGCTTTCATCAAAAGCACACGAAAAACTGATGGATGTTGGGCCTCTAGACAAGTGGGCAAGTGCTTTTCAGGAAAAGTCTAATATTGCATTATTATTTATCTTCTACAAAACGTTATTTATCCCCTATAATAGCTCTCCTATCGATTACATTATTGTTTCTATACTCTACAATTATTTTGCAGATTTGGAATTGTTACTACAAATCATGTTGAAAGCTGGAACAAAATGATCATTGGAGAAAGAATGCTGCCAGTTACTACCATTGTTTCAATGATACTAGAGAATGTTATAAAGCATTATCGGGATTGTCGCAATGATTCTTTGAAGTTCGACTCATCAGTTCAACCTGTGAAGGATCAGCAACATATACAACATATGGCAAAAATTGTTCTAGGTCTTTCAATTCCTGCGTGGCCCTTTTTGATCCCAATGAGTCATAGATGGATACAATCCCCTCTCTAAAATTGAATGATGTCAGTAACCAATGGTTGTCGTTCACCTATAACCAATACACATATACATTTACTTAGATAAAATCAATGTATATTATAGAAGATAGGAAGGAAATAATAGTAGATAGGAATCACAATATAGTAGATAGAAAAGTTACCTGTAAAGGAATCAGAAGTGCCTTTGCCTTTACAGGGTGAACTTGATCAAGGAGACCTAACCAAGGATCAACACTGAAACTACATCCATCATCAATTTGGAAACGGCCGGAAAGAACTCTTTCTTGAGGCTTCATTTTGGCAAAGCTCTTGTCCTTCATAAGCTCGTTGTGTATTGGCTTGATTGTCTTCTTTATCTTTGATTGCAACAGGAGAAACAAATTTTCAAACAAATCACAACAAGAGGTAACAATTACAACAACAAAAATATACTTACACCTAAATAAGTAGTTGAAACAATTGCATATTGATCTTCATCCTTGAAGTAATATGTCCTCATTGTAGAATACCAACGGATGACCAACATCAAATAGGATGTAATGATTTCACCATCCAGCCAATTATCTTTGTAGAGTGTGTTGTAGGATTTCACACAGCATCCATCATTATAACCATAAACTCTCACAGACTCACTCCACCATTTTTTTTCTTTTGCTAAATTCCAGTAATAATGACAGAGATGTGTATCAGATTCAACTACATCTCTGTTGAAGAATGGGTCTTTGAACAAAGATGGAATATTTGCATCACACTTCAGGCCAACAACAACCTCTGCATCACCAATGTTCTGGCGAGCTTTTGCTACCCTAACCATTTTTGCCTTTTTTTTTGTGATTGCAGGTTAGCTGTCTTCTCATTTGATTCATCTTCACTTATACCAACAGATGGCACATTGTTTGGATCCTCTTTCTTGGGTTTTGAGTCAATTGAGTCAGGTGACTCAACTCTATACTCCTCCGGTACATTTTGCTTATTCACCACCACATCAGTAAGATTACCAGCTCCATCATTGTCATCATCATCACTACTAGCTTGCATATCTTCATCTTTTTTATCCTCATCCTTGCTATTATCATCAT
>JABWDY010036154.1:0-13297 GCA_013358455.1 Thalictrum thalictroides | reverse complement strand
AGGAAAACATTTGTCCAACCATATGCTTTAAATGTCCAACCATATGCTTTAAATGTATAATTGGAAAAACAGGAATGCAAAGATTTTCAAAGGAAATTTTTTCCATAGCTGACGTTAAAACTACTCAAAGAAAATGAAACATCATAACTGAATATTTGAAAGACAAGTACACCTCACTCTGTATTTCTTCTTAGCTTAATCAAATATGTTTGGCAATCAACATAAAAGACACTCTTGTAATTGTTCACATACCACAATACTGGTTGAAATGGTCTGCATGATATGCTTTAAAACAAGTAAAATGAGAACATTTAAATGCAAAACTGAACACCATCAACAACATAATTGCTTGCAGAGATCTAGATCATATTTGAGGCACATATGCTTACTCGTGCGTCTGATATGTTTATCTTTTTGTGTTTCAGATTAATGTTGACTCCCAAATCTTTTGCAACATTAGAAAAACCCTGCAAAGAGATTACCCAAGATCAGTAAAATGGGTAGACAATTCGACTTTACGTAGTCAAAATAATTTTATTCTTGTGAACAATCAATTTACCTCAAAAAGATGCTTTATGTGCACATTCTCTGGAGGCTTAGACACATGCATCCATAATTCATTCTCTGAGGGAGCTATACTATTTAAGCAAACAGCATAATCAATGCTCTCGCGTACACGATGATCGAGGCTCCGAAGCCACTATGTAAAATTGAAGAGTGTCAATGATGGATTATGAAAGACAGATCCAAACATCAAAGTATTGCAATGATGAGGAAATAACCTTAAGGGTTCCATTGTAGTTGTAAGGTCCACCAGAAGTTAACCCAAAGAGTAAATTGTATCTTCCTCTGGTTTTTGGATTTGAATAAAGACGAGAAAATAGTCTTGCAATTTCTAGAAGTGCAACAACGCCACCTCCATTGCTGTCACTTCCCACTGATAATGCCTGCAAGAAGTAGATTCCTCAAACCTACAAATAGTTTGGAAGTATATGATACAGATAAAAATGATTATGCCATCATACCGGCGCAGCACCAAATGTATCATATGATGCAACTATGGCGATTGTAGGCAGCTGATTAACATCACCATCTGCTTTCAATCCTGGCAACCATCCCTGTCAGCAAAGCAATGACTTTAGCTTACATGCACAGAAGCAGTCACTTGGAAACATGAAAACTAAGGCGTCGGATCCAGAATTAGAATATTAGTAGCAACATATACTGAAAATAAAATCGTAAAAACCAGCAAAAAGGACTGCGGCTAAGAGAGAAAATAGGATATGATTTTCATTACAGTTATAAAATGAACTGTGGGAGTACAGAGGTCTTCATTTACTCTTTAAGGTCAGAGGTCCTCATTTAAACTCATTACCATTTTAAGAAGTCATTACCTCAGTCAGAAGTCTTCTTTTTCACTGTTCACACTGTGGACCTTGAATGCATTTTATGTTATGTGGGCCATTTGGTTGGACAGGAGTAGGAGGCACTTTAATCTCACTACAGTATAAAGAAGTCATTACCTTGGTCAGAGGTGACCTTTCCACTGACACAACTCTTGGAGGAGTTAAGGGATCAGTTTGACTAGATATCATGCTTGCTAGTATAATGGGGCCTTATCCATTATGCATTATGGTTTCCCTTTAAAATGCACGATGTAGTTTTTGTGATGTTGGAGTCTTTACTCTGTAGTGAATCAATTCTTGGCTAAATTTTTATATGATACTTCTTCATGTAATCAAAGTCCCTATATGATAGTGACCGATCAATAAGAGATTTGAACTGGCCTTAATACAACATCTACGATAACAACAAGATGTTGGAAGAGGTATGTGCGACAGTAACATCAACAATAGACAAAGAGAATTTAGAGACCTGGATGTTCGCGATGATTGCAGAAGATACTTTCTTGGGTTCTGGTGTTGAGACAACAAACTTGTACCTGTAGAACAGAAATCAATTTATTAAGTAACTTTCAAACTCATAGATTTTACAGATTTCAAGATAAAAATGAACTAATGTACGAACAAAAGTTGAATTCCATGCAAATATTTAATAGCATATACTAGTATACTTAAACAGACAAGTAAATGCACATTTTGCAGGTGGGTATGCGAAATAGATTCTTTAATTTATAACTTGAATTTGGAAACAAGAAAATCATGCAGGAGGCCTGGTTTTAGTTTAATTTAGTTTGTAGTACAATAACAGGCTAAGAGCGTGAATCCAAGCCGAAAAAAGGTACTATTGTCAACTGCTTAGAATAATAAGCACATCAAGAAGTGACTTCTTTAGTGCTTAGTCCATAACTCAGTAGCTTTTTGAACTAAATGGGCTTAGCAGTTGGGGTTACTGCTTAGTGGTCTAAGCAATATTAATATACTGCTTAGCCCATTACGCAGTTAGTTTATGACTATTTAGTCCACACAAATGCACAAAAGTACTGCTTACTTGCTTAGTCCATTAATTAATGATATTATTGACTGCTTAGGTCCATTTATTACACATTTTATATTGCTTAGTCGACTAAGCAGTAACAAGAGCTATGCCGTTTTAGCTATATAAAAACATGTTTTCCTTTTAATAAATAAATAAATAAAAGATAGATAGTATGAATGAATGGCACCCAGCAACTGTATAGGGCTGGCCCTTTTCCAGCAATGTTTGATGTTTATATCTGATAACATCTCCAGATTATTAGTTTGTTCAAAACAAAGGATTATTTTCACTTGACTATTGTGCACATAAGATATGGCAATTTAGCAGCAGAAAAATACATATGGAGCCTTCCTATTCTCGGTTGGTGAATTCATGACTGGCACATTTAAAATACTAGAATCGGGTCCACGTTCTAAACCTGTTAGGTTGTATGAATAATATAATCAAGCATTTAAATAGTTAGATCAAGTGTAATTGCTAAATTCTCACAGACAAAGTAGTAAAAAAGTTCGACTTACCCACCAATGGTTGCAGTAGAATGCTGATCAGTGGCATCATTCTTCTTAATATCAGCTAAGACTTCATCAATCTTGTCGTCTTCGAATCCAAAATACACAGGATACTGTAATAAAAAAAAGGATGAAACAAGTAAAAAACAAACTATCGTAGTGCTTAATGATTGCATGCATCTAACATTTGAGTGGAATATCAAAAAATAATCTGTAACATGTATAAAACTTATCAACAAAGGAGTATGGAATTTTCCAAACTGATTAAGGAACAGGACTGGGTGAAATCGTGGGATAAGGTGATGATCGGATGCACATGTAGACTTATTTGTTTCACCTAACTAAGAGTATGGCTATTGAAACCAGCACAAGGGAGTTTGAAGAGGATAAAATATGAAATCTACAATTTTATAAATCCTCATCCATACATAACAGTTTCCCGCTAAAAGCAGATTGTCTAGAATCAATGAACCAATGATTATTACACAGTGAAGATAACTCATAACCAAAGTTTACTCACAGGCAAGTTGGCATGTATAAGTAGTTTCTCCAGTTCAGCTACTTTTTGCATCACATGTTTTCCATACGTTTGGCCACCATTCTCACCTCTGTGCTCAAAGCTGAACTTTTGTGGAAGAAGAAGAAGTAAACCTCCCAATCGCTGCTTTTGCGTAATATATTCTAGAAGGTAAGAAAAAGAGAGGTTAATAAAAAAATATTCTTGTCAAGTTTGTTAAAAAGGAGCTATTATCGTATGTTGTTCTTTTCTTGTTCAAGAGTAAACATTTCAATAAAAGAACATATAAAGCAAGTGCAAGTGAGAGGAACTGTTATCATACAAAAGTTACAAAGAAAGAAGAGAAGAGGACCCCCAATAGGACTACGTATATAACTAAATGTTCTATAACATCATAAATTTTTAGTTGAACAAAAAAGCCAAAAGTATATGCAATAATGCAAAATTATCTGATATAAAAAGGGCATGTATCCTTTTCTTAGATTTCCAAAAGTGACGACGTATTGAAAGTGGTTTGCAAAGATGAAGTACCATCTCAACAAGACTCACGTGCCTATCTGCATAAAAAAGACAGGGCTAGATGTTTGAACAAACTAATTGATTGTTCTGGTAAATGGAATCCTTAGCGATGCCCTACCAATTAGCTTTCAAAAAAAGATAAATTACAGGTTCTGATGCAGCGGAAGCTAAAATAAACTTAATCTAAGAATTAAAATTGCAAGGAATTAAAATAACATAATTGCAAGAATTAAAAGCTGAAATTTAAATAACTTGAAAGGAAATTGCAAAAATTAAAGAACTTGAAGTAAAAGCTGAATTGAAAGAATAAACAAAATAATATATATAACTCCCTTAAAACAATTAGGAAACCTACTAGAACTTGAATTACTTGTTCCCTAAGGTATGTAGTACCATTAGGCAACTTCCTAACCTATTATGACTCAAAATAAGATTTTTAGACACTTCTAAATATACTCTAAATAATAAAAACGAAAATAACAAATTAATAACCTAAATCATTATATAATAGCTTCTAAATAAATTATAAACCCAAATAGGAAACCAATTGAGATATGTGTTATGTCCTACATCATATTCGATATGCAGGGAGGCAAGGAAAAAATACCACAGAAACTAAAGATCCATGTCAATTTGTCTTCCCAGAAGTTGAGATTTTTACCTCTACGACCATAAACAAACTACACATTTCTGTTATAAATAGTGTGTTGTTGTGTACTAAATTCAGATATCAGCTTACATCTCTAACAATGCTCTTAAATAAATGAAAGAAAACCTTCTCCCAAGACCCTACACAGCGCTTGGGGAAACATCCCATATTTACACCCAAATGAAGCTTCACAGCATCTGCAACCACGCTAAACAGCAGTATGAGCGGAGAGTCCCTTTCCATCTGACCATGTGGGCCAATTCAAATTTGCATTCCTTCTGTTAAAAATATTATGAAGTTGGTGTAATTCCCCACCCTCGGCCACAAAGAAAAGCTCCTCTAACAATTCCACCATTTTCTATTTGGAAAACTCCAATTTCTCAGGTGCGAGTGTGAAACTATCATTCTCCGTCATTTTATTTCAACTTTCTTAAAAAACACTCTAAAGTTCAATAGTTACTATTAACAGATATGTAACCAGGACAAAAAAGTATACAACTAAATCTCCATTATCTCTAAATTAACTATTTACCTTACTGTGACTTCCTTCTACATTGCCAAAATGATTTTTGACAACCAACAAACTAGTTCCATCAATTTAATATGTATAACATCACAAGAAGCAACATAGAAATGAAGTCTGATTGAACTAATAAGATGCAAGTAAAACTCGAAAACAAATTGACATTTTAAAAACAAACACACCTTGAAGAATAGTCATGTTGAGTTCTCTAACAGGAATTACAACAACAGTTCTGGAAAGATCCGCACCAGAACGAAAAGGAAAAGAACCAGCATGATGATTGAGATTTGCAAATCGAGATCCAAAAGGAACACCAGCGAGATCATATTGAATAAGTCTGTATACATCAAGAACAGTCGCAGCATCATAAAGCTCAACACAAGCAACTAGTATGAAAACTAGAGCAAGAACCGAGTATACTGATTCAAGCATTTGGCCTTCTCTTCCCTTTCTCCCTGCCATTAGAGAGAAAACCGAAGCTTAAAGAGAGAGATTTCTAGGGTTTTAGTTTCCAATCGGGTTTCGTCGGTAACAACGATTTCAAAAGTTTAGAGAGTTTAGTGAAGTAGAAGACTACTGGTTTCTCCGTCTTCTTTGCTGTTGCGACGTGAAACGAAATGTGCTTTCGAATGTGGCAGGCCGAGATGAAAAGTCAGAATAATGGGCTTGGGTTTCTACCAAAAAACGATCAAATCCAAAAGAGTGTTGGGCCCATTTTTCGTACGTGGCATATTTTGATTGGTGCTCCTACCGGTGATGGTGAGGGAAGAGTGCTCGTTGAGTCGTTGATGACGTGTCAGGTCGTTTGCCAGGTTTTAGTGTTTTAACTGTATCACAACCGCCAAACTCATCTCTTCGAAACCTAATCAAACTTGGAAGCTTCGATCACTAATTCTATTCTCTTCTTCTTCTTCTTTGCGAAAACTGAGAAAGAGAGAGAGAATGCTAATGAAAAGATTAGGTGTAATTTATCAGTAATAATTAAATTTGTATATATTTAACTTCAATTGAGGAATTCGTTCTAAGGTATGAATAAGCTTCAAGCCCTAATTTGTGTTACTAAACATTTTTTTCTGCTTCGATTATTGATTAGTTTTGTGTGAATTTGTTGAATTTGATTTGGCAGAGAACCAAATAATGAGGTTGTTGAAAGTAGCAACTTGTAATTTGAATCAATGGGCAATGGATTTTGATTCAAATTTACGGAATATTAAAGATTCTATATCAAAAGCGAAAGAAGCTGGTGCAGTAATTCGACTTGGTCCTGAACTTGAGATTACTGGTTATGGTTGTGAAGACCATTTCTTGGAACTTGATACTGTCAATCACTCGTAAGTCTGTTGTTTTACATTTTCAACTGAAACTTGCATGCAACACTTTTAGTCACAAGGAAAATGTTTTGCATTATAACTTTAGATAAGACTTCCTTGTACGATATTTGCTTGTGTCTCTAGTAATTAAGTTGTGTTTCAAAGGCTCAAAGCAATTCTGAATATGTAATTCATGTAAAATTTTTATGAAGAAACCAGTTAATTCTGATATCAAGAGTTTTGTATTTTATTTTGTGTTGACACTCTGACAGTTTGGATATTTTGCATTCAGATGGGAGTGCCTCAAAGACATTTTACTTGGTGATTGGACGGATGACATATTATGCAGCATTGGTATGCCTGTAATCAAAGGATCAGAGCGTTATAATTGTCAAGTTCTTTGTTTAAACCGAAAAATACTCATGATACGTCCAAAGTTGTGGCTTGCAAATGATGGGAATTACAGGGAACTTCGGTGGTTTACTGCATGGAAGCAGAATGACCAGCTTGTGGATTTCCTACTTCCAGATGATGTCTCTGAGGCTTTGTCGCAGAAATATGTACCTTTTGGTTATGGATACATTCAGTTTATAGACACGTAAGTTCCATAAAGTAATTTCAGTTAACATTTTGTTTCCTTTTATATGAAAAACTTTGACTAACAAATGATTTTTTCTTTTCCCTGCAACATTTTTATGTATAGTCTTATCATCGCATGTTATACAAACTTATAAATGGTCACTTAGTGTATGTTTAATGCGTTGAACAAAGTGTGTTCTAGACTTGTGGCTTAATACTTTGAATCTTAGCATTATCCAAATCTGTCGCGAAGCTGATGGTAGTTAATAGCTGAGAACTTCTTTGGCAAACATGCTAAAGTGGGGAAAACAAAATTAATGTGGTGTTGTGTTTCCAGCATTTCCTTATGTTATGTGAAAGAATCATATATCTTGTCCTTGCATTTTGTGTGCAGAGCCGTTGCTGCTGAAGTCTGTGAAGAACTTTTTACCCCTGTACCTCCTCATGCCGAGCTCGCATTGAATGGTGTTGAGGTATTTATGAATGCAAGTGGAAGTCACCACCAACTTAGAAAGCTTGATCTTCGTCTTCGCGCTTTCATAGGTGCTACACACACTCGTGGAGGAGTATACATGTATAGTAATCACCAAGGCTGTGATGGTGGCCGCCTATACTACGGTATTGGATATAATTTCTGTTTATGAATTTAATTTTCTGTACGATTGAATATACGTTAATACAATAATTATTTGTATGATAGTATGATTTCTTCTTTTTTTTGGCTATTGTGGCAGATGGATGTTGTTGTGTAGTTATAAATGGAGATGTGGTTGCGCAAGGATCGCAATTTTCTCTAAAGGATGTTGAGGTTTTGGTCGCTCAAGTAGACCTGGATGCTGTAAGCTTCATTTTCACACTATAATTGTTATTTTGTTGTATTTTGAAAGATAGCTTCTCTCGAAATTCATGATATTCATGGGTTTGCCATGCCATTTACTTCCAATATCTTGACTTAATTGGTCAGAATGTGAAAATGTTTAATGGTTAATCTATCAACTCGATCAATTCAAAATTTATAGCGCAGGCTTAGTTGAGAACTTATGATGTGCCATTCCCTGTTTAATGGAAGAAATAAGATCTGATGTCTTTATATATGCTTAATCTATCAAATAGATAGGTGAAGGCGGCATTGTTTACCGTTCCTCTTTGGGAATCATAATTGCTGCAAATCTATTTTAAGAGGGGGGTAGTTTATGATTTATGATTATATGCTTGAAAGCTTATGAGTGGAACTTCAGACATAGATTCTCTTTATTCATAAATTAGAAGAATATGAATATCTTTCTCAACGTAACCGTGCCTATAATTGCACAATATTTTATGATTTTTTTTATCATAATTTTGGAAGTTGTTGGTGTCTCATACGCTCATTGTTCGTAAATAATCTTTTTTCGTTTAGTTGTCTTAATCAATTTTACTGAAATCCTATTGGCAGGTTGCTAGTTTGAGGGGATCCATAAGTAGTTTCCAAGAGCAAGCAAGTTGCAAGTCAAAGGTTTTATCAGTGGTAGTGCCATATAAGCTATGCCAGTCATTTAACCTCCAAATGTCACTTTCTAGTCCATTAAAGGTTGGTTATTTACTTGTATTTCCTGTGAAGTTAAGTAGCTAACTTCATAGTGAGGCACATTTTCCCTTGTATCTGTAATGATCCTGGAGTAGCTTTTTCTGCTTACCATTAATATGTTACAAGGTTATGTCGAGTCGTCGACAATTAAATTTATAAATAAGACCAAAGTCATAGTTTATCTTCTTTCATCGCTAAAGTGTAGATGGTTTGGAGAATACTAAGTATTGACTTGCGTTCGATTAAAGTAACTGCAAAGTTCCAAAAATTGTGTGATGCTGTATTGACTTTTATGAGTTGGCAAAGTAATTTTATGTATCAAATTTTGTCTTTGCCTTCATGTCTACCATCTTTTTGCAGATTATGTATCACTCCCCCGAGGAAGAGATAGCGTTTGGACCTGGTTGCTGGCTATGGGATTATTTAAGGCGAAGTGGTGCTTCTGGTTTTCTGCTTCCACTTTCTGGGGGAGCAGATAGCTCCTCTGTGGCTGCTATTGTTGGTTGCATGTGCCAACTTGTTGTAAGAGGTAGGTTATCTGGACGTAAAATGTTTACAATTCTTTAATCTGTTGATATTTGGCTACTAGTTGTGATTCAATTTTTAAAAAGTTTCATTCTCTTATTGGATTACAAATGGTCTGATTAGAAGTGTTTGTTCAGGAGACTGACTTCCTTTCCTTAAAGTCTATTTTCTATATGATGTTGTAATAGTGCTCATTCTATTGTACAGAAATTGCAAATGGTGATGAGCAAGTCAAAGCTGATGCAATTCGGATTGGCCAGTACACTGATGGGCAGATTCCAACGGACAGCAAAGAATTTGCCAAACGCATATTTTATACAGTCTTCATGGGTTCAGAAAATAGGTGAGAGTTTGATCTACAATTGAATCGTTTTCTAATACTAGACGTGATTGAATGTTCACTCATAAAGCCCACTACTCAACTCCTTGAATGTTCACTCATAAACAGAGGGAAGGGGAATTAGATATTTTAAATGTAAATCAGGTTTCACCGTAAATCACACAAATATATCTGCACTGAGAATTGCAGCGAAACAGAAGTCTTGTCTCGTGTAGTCGTGTTTGTGTTGTACTGATATGATAAATTGATCTATGACCGTTTTCTTTGTGTACAATCCATACAGTTCAGAGGCAACAAAAATGCGGGCCAAGGTGCTATCAGATGAGATTGGATCATGGCATCTCGATGTTTGCATAGATAGTGTTATATCTGCTTTGCTCTCTTTGTTCCAAACAGTTACCGGAAAGCGTCCACGCTATAAGGTAATTGTTATAGATTTCATTAATATTAATCCGCGGTTGTTGGTCGGGTCCTTGTTCCATGAATCTCTCTACAAAAATGAATTATTTGCTTAGTGACAATTTTAATATATGCAAACCGAGTCTGGAAAATATAAGCAATATTTTTGGTGTGTTTTAACAATGTGTGGAGCTGTTTTTAAAATCAAAATTTGTCGTGTGATTATGACTGAAGTATATGTGATAAGGAAGACAACCTTAATTTCAGCAAAATGAGCTTTATTTTATAAAATAGTTAAAGGCAATAAGAGCATTCCCAATGGTCACTTTTAAAGAACTTTTAGTGAAAAATCAGTTCCAATGGAAGCTTTTAACACGCTTTTAGGTGTAAAAGTTTTTAGCTTGATAGCAAATTTGCTAACCAGTTAAAAGTGACACATCAGATTTCAGACCGCACTCTTTGTGTGGTATGACGATCCGCCAAACATAGTGCGGTAGGATGATCCGCCAAACATAGTGCGGTAGGATGATCCGCCAAACATAATGCGGTATCAAATGTTCCACCTATTCTTGTGTATTATTAGTAGATTGATCCGCCATAATAATTGGGGTATGGATTGATACCCCATAATGAGTGCGGTATGGATTCATACCCCATAATAAGTGTGGTTTCGATTTAGTACCATTGGCAAGCCAAAAACCAATTCCTTTTAACGCATGGATTTCTCTAAAAGCATCCTAGGTGGCACCCTTAAAAGGGTTTTACCATTGGGAATGCTCTAACTATAATTCTTTATGGCTATTAGTATAGTATCTTTCTAGAATAACAATATTAAATTCTTTCTAGCTAGTAGTTACCATATTTTGGTTTGCACAGGTTGATGGGGGATCCAATTCTGAAAACTTAGGGTTGCAAAATATACAAGCTCGTATCAGAATGGTGTTAGCATTTATGTTTGCATCTCTCATGCCTTGGGTTCACAACAAACCTGGATTTTATCTTGTTTTGGGTAGTTCCAATGTGGATGAAGGCCTACGTGGTTATTTAACCAAGGTAAAAAATTTCACATCAGGCCATTATTAATCTATTGATTTTCCAAGATGGGAAATCAGCTTTTAATATTTTAATATATTAAGTTCTGAAATACCTTGTTGTTTATTCCTGGAGTCCTGGGACATCAGATAGTTTTCTTCTTGCGATTTACGCAAGACTACTGAGGAAAAGATTCTTTACTGAGTTATATTTTGAAGGATCTTGTTTGTCCAGAAGGTGACCCTACTTTTGATGGAGTCATCTACTACCAGGCATACTAAACATGAACTATTTGTATTCTGAGTTGGTATATGATATATGACTTATACATAGTATACATATTTAAGTCTTAGCCACCACCATTAATATCTGGTTTTATCGATTTGCATGAGTTGGTCTAGAAGTTGTTACTGTTACATATAGCAACCATAAATATTTTATGCTAACACATTCTATCTTTCTGTTATAGTACGATTGCAGCTCAGCAGATATAAATCCCATTGGGAGTATCAGTAAGCAAGATCTTCGGTCGTTTCTGAAATGGGCTGCTATTCATCTTGGTTATTCGTCTTTGGCAGAAATTGAAGCAGCTCCTCCAACAGCAGAACTTGAGCCTATACGATCTAATTACAGCCAGGTATTGATTTAGTAGCCATTGTAGTCTTTTGTCGACCGATGTTTCCACTGATAATCTTAGGCGTATTAAATGAGTCATTCTCTATATTTTTTTCAAATTTAGATGTCCGGAATGCAACCTTTTCAAGCTTTTACTTTTCTATATCTTACTTATAGACTTGAAGTTGGTTTTAGCACGAGATTGTTTAGAGCTTTCATAACCAGGAAATTTATGGACATTTGAGTGCTCCACGAGAACAGCAAGTGCAGAGTCATTCTTTTGTTAAATTTGCAAGGCATTTTATTATCAGTCATTACATGGACTTCAGAAGTAAAGTGTCGGCTAAACAATATTCTCAACAAATACACCCACCTCTCGTTACATCAAGTCTGTGTTTGGTTCAAACAATCTGGATTGTAGGAAATCTAGGGAAATAAAGTAGATTTTTTAAACAGGCACTTGAATGTTGGCAGCACTTTAGGAAGGATATAACAAATCAGGGAAAGCAACTTTTCTTTCAGGAAAAGAGTATTTTCGTTCCACTTAAATACATATGAGTGAGGTCCACTTTCTCATCCTTGAAACCCCCTCCTCTCAATTGCATGGGATTTTGTTTCCATTAATTAAAATAGAACTCCACAGAGGCCATTTTCACCCAGGTGGATACATCTTAACTTACTCCACTGCAAGCTGCTGACTAGACAACACCACCGTGTATGGCCAAACTGCCAAACTAAGCATACTACTAAATCCAAACTGCTCATAAGAACACCATGGGGAGACTCTTTACCTATCATAAATACCACTGAAGAAGTGTTGGACATGTGTCCTGTAGAGTTTTCAATTTTTTTTCAAGCTGAAACAGCTGTCAGTCACCTGACCTCAGAAAGTGTTGAGGCTGGATTCATCCATGTCCCTGCACACAACACACTTGTGTATTTCTGCATACATCTCATACCTGGATATCCTCTGTCAGAAACCTATATAAGAAGACAGACTAACAAAAAAGCGACTTTAGGAAAAATAGAGGCGTAGACCTTGTGGCACTTGACAGTAACGATACTTCTTTGATGTCATATCTACACCATCTTCTCCTTTTCCGTCAGGGTTTTATATACTCTGATAACTTAAGTAGTTAGTAATTAAGAAGTGTGAATAACACTGTTTTTTTTCAAATGTAGTTATAACAATATTCCATCGTATGAACCCCATGAACAATGAATGATTGTCTTCTGTACTCTGTTTATTTCACATGCTTGTATACATTCCAAAAGCCGGCTCCACACTGTTTTCTTAACTTGGTAATACCTGTGCTTGAAACAGAGAATTTTGCAGTTGAAACTCACCTGAATGATTGTAATTATTTTCTTGGCATTAGAAAGGGAAAAAAAAAAAGAGTAATGAGCAAAGTATCTATGCAGCGTGAAATTGTAACTGAATATATTGGGTTAACTGAAAAACTCTTGATGTCTAGGTCTAACTGAATGCAATAATGGGCAATGGTACACTGTTGGTTTTAATCTTTAACTTACAAATGATAATTATTGCAGATATTCTTTTTCACTTTAGTTATTTTCAATTCTCCGTTCTCAAGACATGACATCTGCAAGTGGGTTTTAATTGTTATATCTGTCAAATAATATATCATTCCAGGGTTTTGTTTTCTAACAATTAATTATTGTATAGCAAAGTATAATGTTGATAATTGTCCTCTTTGTAATATAGTTGGATGAGGTTGACATGGGAATGACGTATGAAGAGCTCTCAGTTTAT
>JABWDY010036078.1:11191-23535 GCA_013358455.1 Thalictrum thalictroides | reverse complement strand
TTTTTTTTTCTCTCAACGATATTAAGGTATCAGAGGCACCTGAGTAAAATATGTTGGGACACTCGAAGAAAGTCTACATCCCTTGCATTAGAACTGAATTTTTCTACTTACAACCATCTCGCATCTATAATTCTCAGATGCTAAACACTCCCTTTAGACCTTCCATGTTCGATACAATTGAGTCTTACAGAATGTCAAAACTTTGTATAGATACATACAAAACGTAACATACAATGAAAACAATCAGAGCTCAGAATCAGAATATTGCAACAATTGCCTGGATAGTCTACGACTCTACGCACGTTTGTGTTTAGGCTGGGACTGCCTCAATCATCCTCGAAAAGTAAAACTGTGTTGTAACAAGGCCTCTGTTCTTTATCTTCCAACCCACCTTTTGCAGTGCCCTCTCAATGTCTGCTTCTGCGTGGAGATAAGCTCTTGTAGCTTTTGATGGCCCTGGGAATAGCTCTCCTATCCTCTTCAATATATCATAATAGAATGTCTTGGGCGCAAAGCTTAGTATCAAACGCTCCTCTGCCAGCGATGCCAAATGTGCAATCATGGCATCTGCTTTATTTTGTGGATAGTGTATCAACACATCAAGACATACCACTGTATTGTACAGTCCATCTAAGCTCTCTAAATCCTTCACCTCAAACTTTGGTTGCACAACACTGCCTTCTACAAGCTCTTCTTTTGCCTGCCAAGTTTTTACAGATAGAGTTCTCAACAACATAACATGGATCAAAATTGAATAGCAATCAGCCGAAAATCGTTAAGAATAGTACAGTGATTGAAAATCACCAACAATTGTGATTACATTGGCACGCGGTTAATGTGGAACCTATTCATAATTTCTAGCATGGCATTGAATCAATTCGACGACCGATATTCATTTATAGATATGCTAAATCTGAAAAGAAACAGTCAAGTGGCTGATACACTAACCTTTTGCTGAGCCTCAGCGACCATGGCAGCTGAGATATCACTAGCAGAGACAATGGCACCTTGTTTAGCAAGGGGAATAGACAGCAATCCAGTACCACAACCAGCATCGCAGACGGTAACGCCTTCTAAAGACTTATCTTCAGTTAACAATTTCATAACATTTTCAACAGTCTTACTATGTCCAATACGGATATCAAGCTGAACTTTGTTAACATCATCAGTTTCTCCATAAATCTTCTTCCATCTATCAAACCCATTACCATTGAAATACTCTCTGACAACTTCTTTATCTCCACCTCCCACTTCTTCAGCTTGAAGTTGTCGTCTCTTCTCTGGGTCAGTTAAAGAGAGTACAGCTGATAAAGCAGCAATAGAACCACCACCAATAACTGCAAGAGTTGTACCATCTAGTGAGACATCAGTGGCAACTGGAACAGCTTTCAGTGGTAGAATTCTGCTTCTGGTTTTATTGAATGTAATTGTAGTTGTAGTTGAAGAAGTTGAAAGGTTTGGGTTATTGTAGAAACAAACTGGAGAAGATATGGTTGCTGAAAAGGCCATTTTTGGGAAGAAGACCAAGCATTTCTTGCTTTGCTGCAGTTGATAAATGTGTAATCCCAAGGATAGGATAACTCTTGAGTATCAGATTGCATTTTTGTGGTGGATCCCACTAGCATGGAAATTTGGGCCAATAAGCCCAAAAAAAAAAGCCCTGTTTGATTTTAGTGTATATAAAGTATAAACGTGTGAGAGAGTGGCTATTAGTGTGGAGCATAACACCAACAGTCCACAACACCAATTCCCAAAAGTCCAAACATGCTAACCACCAACACCAATTCCCTTATCAAATCACATGAAAGTGAACAAAACACAGTGTAAATGTGTAATTTCAAAATTTAAAATTCTGTTAAGGCGCGATGATCATGGATTAGATCAGAAACCAATTCTAATCTATGATTAACATTACGAAACTCCAAAACACTGACATTAAAATATTAAATACCCCTTCACCGCTCGTGATTTATAGTACTACTACCACTACCGTAGTGGCACTACCCCACCACTTAGCTCACATCAATCAATCCATCAACACAACAATCAACACTAAATCCAAAAATATATATAGTTATATACTATACAACTGGATCGAATTCATCGAAATCATCATCGTGTTTGTCGATCTTATCATCCATTTCAACTACTGAGTACTGACTATATTATTAGAGTTGAATTCTGTTCGAGCTGATCTATTGAAGAAGAAGATGAAGAATAACATCATATTATTAGTAGTACTGAATCTGATAGTATGTTGTTCTGTTTTGGTAGAATCTAAGTACATTGCTTACAACACTTCTCAGGGTATTGTTTCAGATAAACTTAATGTTCATTTGGTTCCTCATACACATGATGATGTTGGTTGGTTGAAAACAGTTGATCAGTATTACGTTGGTTCTAATAATTCTATACAGGTTTATTATTACTACTTCATCCCATCATATCCATCTCTATTTCCTATTTTATTTATAAATAAATGAACCTAACTGTTACTTTGATTGTTAATGTTTAATTCCATTAATCAATGTAGGGAGCTTGTGTTCGAAATGTATTGGATTCTTTGGTTCCAGCATTGTTAGCTGATAAGAATCGCAAATTCATTTACGTAGAACAGGCAAGTATAACTTTAATTCACTTCTTCTTTAGTCTTTACATTTACATTTTGTTGAGGATTAATTAAACTGTCACACCTTCTTTTGAATCTTGATATTTATTACTTACCCCTTCTTTACTAGTTCAACAATTTTATTGCACTTGGAGATTTAACTCATCATCTTTAATTCGTTTTTATGCTAATGAAAAAAAATGGTTTTGTTTGAATTGATGTAGGCGTTTTTCCAACGATGGTGGAGAGAACAAAGTGAATCGATTCAAAATACTGTCAAGAAGCTTGTCAGCACTGGTCAGCTAGAGTTAATGTGTGTAGGAACCTATTTGGACTTAACCAGCTATTGTTCTGTGGATTAATTTATTTATCTCTTGTTGCTGGTAGCAAGTTAGCAACCATGATATCTTTAAAAACTGCATTTTTAATTTCCAGAAATGGAGGTATGTGCATGCATGATGAAGCAGCACCACATTACATTGACATGATTGATCAGACAACTCTTGGGCATCGGTTTATTAAGCAAGAGTTTAATCAAACTCCGAGGATTGGTTGGCAAATCGATCCCTTTGGACATTCTGCAGTTCAGGCTTACTTGTTAGGAGCAGAGGTGTGTGCCTTCCCCATATCCTATTCATCTTTAGAAACTCTTTTAAACCAATTGTCATAGAGTACTATATATGCAAAGATATTGTAGTCTCTTCAATGGCTATGCAATTTCAGTTTGTACTGGTTGTAGGTAGGATTCGACTCTCTTTTCTTTGGCCGCATAGATTATCAAGACCGAGCAAAGCGCAAGGATGAGAAGACTCTTGAGTTTGTGTGGCAGGGGTCTAAGACTTTTGGTTCATCTGCACAGGCAAGACAAATGTAACTTGTCATTTTGGTCATCTGATCGAGTAATTAATTGAACTCAATAAAAATAGTTGCCTTTATATTGTGCAGATTTTTGCTGGAGCATTCCCAGCAGCTTATGAACCCCCTAATAGTTTCTACTTTGAAGTTGATGACGACTCGCCTATTGTTCAGGTAAATCCTAAAACAAGATTGTAAAATGGTTGTTGACCACTAACTTATTTGAGCAGACGATTTTCAAGTTTATATTTCATGTTGTGCATTGTAGGATAACATCAATTTGTTTGATTACAATGTTCAAGAGCGAGTCAACGACTTTGTGACGGCTGCCTTAACACAGGTAATCATGTACTCTTTGTTTCCCCCCCAACATGGCTATCCAAGAATTACTTTTTGGTTCTTGATTTTCAACTTTTTAAAGATTAACATCAACAGAAACAGAAATTTAGGTCATTCAAGACAAAGCCTATACACTTAAACATACATATTACTTCTCATACCTAATTGGTTTCAAGCTAGACCCCCAAAACTTAACATTGTCCTACCAAGTTCATGTTTTGATGACAAAAAAAATAGAGAAAAGAAAGGATAGTTGATATATGTTTAAAATTAGTTTTTAAACTGGCATCTGTCTAACTTAAAATCATGGAAGCAACCATGAGGCCAACTTAGCTTCCAATCTGAGGCTGCGCGAGTTAATGGAGATATAACAGTTTTTTTTTGACATTTTAGGCGAATATAACTCGCACCAATCACATAATGTGGACCATGGGGACCGATTTCAAGTATCAGTATGCTCATACATGGTTCCGTGAGATGGACAAGCTTATCCATTATGTCAATATGGTACGTGCTCATTTTGATCCTTTTTTTCCAGTCCAGTAGGCATAATATATGGCATTCCCTGTCTGAGGGATTTTATACAAAACTAAATTGTTATTGTTATTGCTGTTATTCTGGAATTTGATATTGCAATAAGACATTACTTGAAAAAGTAATGTGTTTAGTTGATAATAAATTCTAGATCCACATATAAATAAGAAGCATCTCCATTTATCATTATTATGTTAAATGGGAAAATGAGGCCCCAACACCTATAGTAATGAGGGTGGACAACTTACCAAAATAAAATGTGAGGCTCGTGTTACCTAGGTTCTTACATTTTTATAAGTGAGTGACATTCAATCATCACGTATGAACTCATGTACAGTATACTGTAAACTAGCTAATATGATGTTGAGTTGCAAACTCTCCTTTCTATGCAGCACTCAGCCATGCTGTGATGCCAATTTATCCAGTAAATTCACAACTTTGTTAGATTCTGTTGGGGGTGTGGATCAAATAGTCCAACATCTAAGCCATAACAGATCTCTAGGAGGTTTGTCCATTTGTAAGACTAGAAATATAAAAGATGAATAATAATATTGATAATAATTAGGTTTAAAGATACAAATTGGCTATCTCTCTATATATAGAGAGAGTGAGACCACATAGAACTTATATCTAAGCTATGTGGGACTAAACCACACACTAAAAGCCTACAATACCTTTTACTTCATACACTCTCCCTCAAGCCGAAACTTCCAGACTCTGAATATCAGCTTGAAATACAAAGAAATTCTCTCATATCCCCCCCTCCCAACAAAGTATCTTGACAATGACACCTGGAGAGATTTTCAACGGCAACGATGACCGGCTGCGAGAAGAACCGTCTCCAGGGATGTCCAGCTGTAGAGACGTCGAAAGTGGTGGTGGTGATTGGTAGGGCATGTACTTTTCGATATCTAGAATTCACTTGCCACAAAGCATATTATATAACTTCAATTAATCAACAGTGAAACTATGGACGGACGCAGTGCAGAAGCGTATGTGGTGGTAACACAAAAAAATGCTCTAGAGAGAAGAGTGGACTGGAGGAAAGTGTTAGAGCCGTTTGACAGAAACGACAACAACACAGAGAAGGCCCAAGAAAGGCATATGACGTCAACAATGCAACGAGGCCCTAGAAAGGGCTAGACAAGAGTGGCCCATAACAGCAACAACGCATACAAGTCCTTAGAAAAGGCTGGATAAGAGCGCTTGACATCAACAACGCATACCATTAATACAAACAGCAAACCTGAAGAAACCTCGATGACCAGTAATTTGTGAACAATAACCCGATAAACAGTGCTCGGTGAACAGTGACTTGTAAACAGTTTGTGATGAACAGTAGCTCTGATGAACAATTTCATGAACAGTGTTCTGTGAACAATACCGATGAACAGTTCCAAGATAAAAAAAAACATCGGAAATAAGAAAAGAAGAAAAAAAATTGACCTTTGACAAAGATCCGGCACCGGCACCTGAGTTAGCATCGCCAGTGGCCAAAAACCAAAATCTAACCTGGGGATTTGATACCAACTAGAAATATAAAAGATGAATGATAATATTGATAATAATTAGGTTTAAAGATACAAAAAACTATCTCTCTATATATAAAGAGTGAGAACACTAAACCACACACTAAAAGCCTACAATACCCTTTACTTCCTACAGTACGTAATGGTCCGGTACCTACTATAGCCGAGGCCTTTTGGGTAATGGAAACCCGTAGAATAAAACCCCACACCATGGATATGGCCTTGGGCCTAGTGGTGACTGAGTGGGGACAATATCGACGGAATAGTAGGTGGACCATAAGTCCAACAAATGGTATCAGAGACCACGATTTGTTTGGGTGGGCTTGGGCCAGGATTTGGTCCAAGGTGGAGATTGTTGGGGGTGTGGACCAAATAGTCCCACATCTAAGCCATAGCAGATCTCTAAGAGGTTTGTAAGTAATGGTCCGATACCTACTATTGTCGAGGCCTTTTGGGTAATGGAAACCCATAGGATAAAACCCCACACCATGGATATGGTCTTGGGCCTACTAGTGACTAAGTGGGGACAATATCGACGGAATAGTGGGTGGACCATGGGCCCAACAGAATCTAGGCATTTAGCTAGACGTCATCTATCACTACAGGGAGGAGATGACAGTAAAAAAATATTTGTAGTTTTGTTGAAAATGAATACTTTGTATCGTGTGCTATCTCTTGTGGTTTCTATCTAATGGATGTGTAGATCCATGGTTTCACACATCTTCTTCACTTTTGCTTTCTTTTCCATTTTTACAGAACTCTAGTAATTCTTAAGATCTTAACAACTTTTTATTTTCTTTCAGGATGGACGTGTCAATGCCCTTTATTCAACCCCTTCGATATACACTGATGTAAAGTATGCAACTAAAGAACAATGGCCACTCAAGACAGATGACTTCTTTCCGTGAGTTTAGTAATTATATATTGAATTCAAAATAATTAATGTTTCACCCTGATTTGTTCATATTTGCGTCATTTCTTAAGAAGCATGCATTTACCAGATATGCAGATCGTGTAAATGCGTATTGGACAGGATATTTTACTAGTAGGCCAGCCATCAAACACTATGTCAGAATGATGAGTAGTTACTATTTGGTATGATTTTCATGTCCCTTTCAGTCTGCATCGAGAACTACTATGCTCCTGTGACATCCTATATTGCTTCTGTATTTATGATTCATAATCAGGCAGCAAGGCAATTGGAATTCTTAAAAGGGAGGAGTAATGTAAGGCCCAACACAGACTACTTGGCAGATGCTCTGGCAATAGCACAGCATCATGATGCAGTTAGCGGGACAGAAAAGCAGCATGTGGCCAATGATTATGCAAAACGTTTGTCCATTGGTTATGCAGAGGTGATAATTTATTGCATTCTCAATGTATTCATCTGATACTTTCTTCAGGTTATTCTTTATGCTTACATTTTGGTACCTAATTTTTGTAGGCTGAGGAGCTGGTAGCATCTTCCCTTGCCTGCTTGGTAGAATCAACAAATAAGCGAAGTTGTGGGAACACAGTTACTAAATTTGAACAGGCAAGAATGTTAGTCCATTTTAGTGAGTCACTTTTATCTTATGGTTTGAATACAACACTTGATCAAGTTTACTGCAGATTAACCGAACCAAGCATAACCCTAGGACCCACAAGATGGAACACTGACATGAATCCACACCATGTTTAACCTATCTATAATATTTGTTCAAGTTTATCCTTGAGCCATCATATCACCTAGTATTTATACAAAAGCTTTCACTGTATGTGCTCGATGTCTCAATCACCTCCATACATTTCATAATTTCTGCATTTTGTATGTGAAAGTAAATGAACTCTGAAACCTGCAAATGGTTTGTTAGGATGGGATAAATTAAGCAGCTGAACGTTGGATCTAGATCATTTTTATTCTTAGAAGTAGATATTTGTAGTACAAGCTTGGGGAAACCAATTATGTATTTTCAATATGGAATTGAAAGAACAACTGAGTTATAATTTGCAGCATTTTTTCAGTGTCCCCTTTTGAACATAAGCTATTGTCCTCCATCAGAAGTTGATTTGCCTCATGGGAAAAACTTGGTAAGGCTACCACTGTGACTCTCGTTACTTTTTGATAAATAAAAGCTTATTAGTGTCACACTGTGTTGTTTTCTGTAGGTGATTGTCATATACAATTCTCTTGGATGGCAGAGGGAAGACGTAGTTCGAATTCCTGTCAGTACTACCACTCTGCACTTTATTGCTTTGAGTTAAATTTGTGTGTGTGTATTTCCTTGGTGGTTCAATTACAAATTGCACACTCTTGATCCTTTGGAAACATTTGATTCAAGCAGCACTTCTCTGAAACAACTCTATTGTTACATAGGTAATTCGTGTGTGTCAACCAGCATATGGTTGTGTGTATGCATATTGAATGTACTCATGTTAATAGATGAGAAGCGTTATACGTACATGATTCCTATGCACAGGACCTACTCCATTCAGCTAACTCTCTTCGAAATCTGATCAGTTAAGAGATGGTGCAGAACAATAGTTTTCTTTGTCTACTCTAATTGTGTGACAGAGTCCCTAGACTCCCTCACACGTACGTTAAGAGAAACCCTGATCATCTAAGCTAGTCTTGTAAATAGAACACATAGATCTTTCTTATTTAGAGAGGAGTCTCCTACCTCCAATCTATGTACATTGTGTCTAACAATTGCTCATCTCCATAAATGTGTCACTTGTTCATACTTCTTTATAGTATCAAGGCTTAAGAAGCAAGCTTACTGTTAAAAATGCTTTAGTATGTATTAGTTAACGCTTGTGGTCACTGTTAGATATTTTAGTGTCAAAATTGATCTGGCTGAGTTTTTAGTTTTAACCAAAAATGTATACATGGACAAACTTCGTACAGGTAAACAGTAAATCAGTTATTGTTCGAGACTCCAGCGGAAAACAAATTGAATCACAAATATTGCCCATGGCCAATGCCTCCATGGGCTTGAGAAACTATTATGTCAAAGCATACCTGGGAAAATCTCCAAGTGATACACCCAAGTATTGGCTTGCATTTTTGGCATCTGTACCACCTCTTGGTTTCAGCACTTACATTGTTTCCGGAACAAAACCAGCAGGTTCGTTCATCATATTTCCATGTCCAGTACAAATGTTCAATGAAACACCTTTTTTCCCCCAGAAATTACTAACTTTGAGCCGCATGTTCCTTTTACTGTTGTATTTTCAGATATCAGTTCAACCTTATCAACAACACACATATCCCAAGATAATGGAAATGGTACTATAGAAATTGGGCAAGGAAATTTGAAGCTCATTTATGCAGTAAATGACGGGAAGCTTACTCAGTACATCAATAAGAGGAGCTCAGTATGGCATTTGTCATGCTTAGTCTGTTAGTCATATGTGGTTTACTATTTTATTCAATCGATTTTGTCTTCCTTCTTTCCTTATTTGTCTTTATACTAAGTATCTCTTTGTCAACTTTGACGGAAATAATAATATATGTATCTTTATTTCTTCTTGTAATTATACTATGATGGTATGGCATTTCGTTTTTCTTAATTACCATTTTTTCTCTATATGTAATTTCTATCCTGTTTATTATTGAAGGTCAACGAATTTGTGGACCAATCATACAGTTTTTATTCTGGATATGATGGAAGTGAGGATACTGTTAATTTTCAGGTAGTTATACTCTTGGATACTGTTTTTTGTTATACATATCGTTTATTTATTTATATTTTTGCAATTAATTTTAGTACTAGCTTCTTGTTAATCACTGGATACTGTATAAATCTTTTGTTGTGAAGGCCTCTGGAGCATATATCTTTCGTCCGAATGGTTCATATCCCTTGAAATCTGAAAGACAGGTATGCAAATGTCATCTATAGATATGTACCTTCCTTCTAGTAGAGCAGAAAATTGCTCTGATAAATTCATGGAATAATGTTGATTTAATATAAATTCTAAGATATAGTTTTCTTCATAAGAATTATGATTCTGATGAGCCCATGATTATTAATTTAGCAGATTGTCTAAAAAGAATACCATAATTTCAGAAGAAATATGATTCTTTTGTTCCAGGTTTCTTTCACTGTTTTCCGAGGACCGGTGTTGGAGGAAGTCCATCAACAAATTACTCCATGGATATATCAGGTATTTCACTGTGTCACAATATGCTTTTTTATGTGAATTTTAATTACCCTGATACTTAGAACATTGTAAGCCTTTATATATGTCTGCAATGGATAAAATCTTTTGACTTCCTAGGTGTTTATAGTAATAGCCAAACGGAAAACTTATATCTTAAACTTATACTAAATTTAATCATGGTTGTTATCTTTAATATAAACAATGTGAGTGATTGCTAACATGTGCAGATCACCAGAGTGTACAAAGGAAAGGAGCATGTTGAAGTCGAGTTTACTGTAAGATCACCTTAGTTTGTTTGTTTTCTTTCATGCGTACATATATATTTTCTTGTTAGTGTATATTCTTAGTTTGTTTATGCATGTGTGTCTTAACTTTTATCCAAATCATTATATCCTCAATTTCAGGTAGGACCTATACCCGTCGACGATGGAGTTGGAAAAGAAGTTGCAACACAAATCACAACTACCATGAAGACCAATAAAACATTCTACACAGATTCTAATGGACGGGACTTCATTAAGAGGGTACATAAATGTTAATACATATATCGAAACTTTTCTTATAAATTAATACAGAGACTGAGATTACTGATTAAGGGAAAATTTTCCTAGTTGATATCAGTTTCTAGCTCAGAAAGTTGAAACAGATTAAGAACTTTCAGTAATAGAATATGTTATCTATATAATGGTTTCTCAATTTAGCTTGTAACTGTACTTGCAGATTCGAGATTTCAGAACAGACTGGGACTTGCAAGTGAATCAACCTGTAGCTGGAAATTATTACCCTGTATGTTTTTCATTATATGTGAAATTATTTTGTGACACTATTTCCTTTATATAATGATATCATACAGTAAGGGTTTTGATGTGGGTGCATGTTCTGAGTACTTGTATGCCTGGGACTTAACATCTGACCTCATGATTCCTGTGTCCTTTGTGAGTCAATAACCAAGCTTGAGCCCGGAATGTTTAAAGTAAAATGCACCCAAGCATGTAAAATGTTTCTAGGGTCGCAGCCTCTGGCTATCTGGTTTTCTCTTTTTGACCTTTGGTTGACAATTATATCTCACTAAACATTCCAATCTCTTATTCTGCTGTTCGGTTGTTAGCTACATACAATCTGCACATGTCAAGTCTAGACGCCATATACAAATAAAGATTTAGCACTTTCCTTTCTGCATTTTTTTTGTTTTCCCTACACTAATGCCCTCGAGGTCTTCTCTCTCATATAAACTACAACACACCCCTTATATGATTATATCCCCTTAGACTCAATAATTGACTTTGATATAATTTGATATGCTTGTGGTTTTCTTCCTACAGATACATGGAAGATAACAAAACTGAGCTCTCAGTTTTGGTAGATCGATCTGTTGGTGGATCTAGCATAGCAGATGGACAAATGGAGTTGATGCTCCATAGGTTTGTTCATCCACTAGAAGCTTCTGTTTCTTTATGAGTTATGTATCTGCAAGGAGATGAAGCATGCACGCAACTATTCTTTTACACATGTTTCGCTTTCTTTGATTACAACTAAATTTCCTTGTATTGCGTAGGAGGTTGCTTTTTGATGATTCTAGAGGTGTTGCAGAAGCGCTTAATGAGACAGTCTGCATTGATAATAAATGCCAGGGGCTAACAGTAAGTGTATCTTTCGGAGATATTGGAGAGCCCATTTGGCCCACTAATTATGCTGACTATTTTATTCACTTGGCTAACTAAGTTTCAGTCAAATTGAACTGTTAAACTGCAACAATTTACAACATCTTTTCTCTGTTACATATATACTGTTTATCCAATTTTTTGAAATTGGTAAATGACGATATAAGCTTTAGTATGCATGCAATCTTATTAGATAGGAGATTATGAGTAACGTATAAACCTCCCTTGTTTTTGGCGATGTGCCCTTTTTCAACAATCATGTCTTAGCATTAAGTAATATTTTTCAAAAACAGCACCATTTAACCCCATTATTGGATCATTTACTCATTCTTTCTTATTCTTTCAGATCCAAGGGAACTTCTACCTCAGAATCGATCCTTTAGGAAAGGGTGCTAAGTGGCGTCGTTCATTTGGCCAAGAGATATATTCACCATTTCTTTTAGCCTTCTCAGAACAGGTGAAGCGTAAAAGCATATGGAAGTTGCTTGCATTTTGTGGATCTACGGCTTTTGAAATGATTGTTTAGTTTTCTCCTTTACAGGAAGGAGACAAGTGGTCAACATCTCATTTATCAACATATTCAGCAATGGCTCCCTCCTATAGCTTACCTGATAACATTGCGATGATAACCCTTCAGGTAGAAAATCATTTCAATGGTACTATCTTATCATTTTT
>JABWDY010036030.1:0-10788 GCA_013358455.1 Thalictrum thalictroides | reverse complement strand
TTTTGTACAAGTTTTGAAGGGATGATTATCTGTGTTAAACAAACTGATAGAATATAAGGAAAGAGAGAAGGATTTTTGTTTGTGGGAGGATTCATGTCAAAGGTGTGGGTAGTGATGAAAGAGATCATAGGAACAACCGAACAAATCAAACTTGGTGGGTAAGTTTTTGTTTAAATTAATCCTTCTGCGTTTTGCATCCACTTCTGTGTAATACATTTTTACTGTGGAGTCGATGGTAGGGAAGAGAGGACTATTGTGGTTCTTCATAATGAAAGGTGATTTGACATGTTATTTTAATATTTTCTTTAGTACAGTAGTAGTAACTGATAGGGCGAATTTGTTTAAACCCAGTTGAAAGTCAGAATTTGCAAAATGGGTTTGTGTAATTTTTTTGGATCAAGTATGATATCAATGTAGTTCTTCATAGTATTTGAGCTGATTTTGATTAGTAAATATGCGTGCTACAGTACGTTCTATATTATTTGAGCACTATAAAAAAGCTTGGGTAATTTATCAAAAAACCCCCCAACAATAGGTGCACCTTTCCGAATAGGCTTTTGTTGTCAGGTGCATTTTTTTTTCAAACAGTCTCTTTGACCATTTTTTCATAACTTTTGTACATACCCTGTTTCTCTACGTCAATTACACCCTTATGCGATTCGTACCATTCGTAACTTTTTTATAACTTTTGCGATTCGATCATACCCTATTTCATAACTTTTGTACATACCCGATTCATACCATTCGTGTTGACTTGTTTTTGTTTTGAAGAACTTGTCTTATGGGTGCGTCAGTTATAACTCTTATGCGATATGCTTGAAAATATGGTTTAAGTTTTCTAGATGCAAATAGTAAAGCTAAACCAATTTTTTTCAAGTTTGTATAGCGTACCTCTGATTTTTCCAAGGTTTTGCTGATGAAATAGATAGGCTTTTCAGTTCTTTGATCATCTCGGAAGAGAACGACACTTATGGCATGATCTGTTGCTCCGAGGTAGAGTCCTAGAACATCACCGTCTTGTGGAACTGTAATCACAGGAGGTGTGACGAGGTATAGCTTTAAATCGTCGAATGCCTGTTGGCATTCTGCATTCCATTTATAACTAGAACCTTTCTTCAAGAGTTGAAGGAGAGGTCGTTGTTTGTCTGATGCGCGAGCTATGAATCGATTCAGAGCTGCTAACATTCCACTAAGCTTTTGGACCTGCCTTTTAGTTGTTGGATTTAGCATATCCAAAATAGCTTTGATTTTATCAGGATTTGCTTAAATTCCTTTTTGTGTGATCAAGTATCCAAGGAATTTACTTGATGCGACACCAAAAAGATATTTTTCCGGATTTAACTTCATGTTGAACTGGTGAAGTCGTTGGAATGTTTGTTGGAGGTCTGCGACGTGATTAGATCGTAACTTGCTTTTTACTATCATATCATCGACATAAACCTCCATAGTGTTACCTATCAAATCCTCAAACATTGTCGTTGGAAGTCTTTGATACGTAGCCCCTGCATTTCTTAGACCAAATGGCATTAGTGTATAACAATAAGTACCTTGTTCAGTTATGAAGGCTGTTTTTTCTTGATCTTTTTTTGCAAGGCAAGGGGAATCTGGTTGTAGCCAGAGTATCCATCCATCATAGATATGAGCTCGTGACCTGCAGTAGAGTCTACTAGTTTATCTATTAACGGAAGTGGAAAGTTGTCTTTGGGACAGGCATTGTTTAGGTCGGTAAAGTCAATGCATACTCTAACTTTACCATTAGGTTTCATGACTGCTACAATGTTAGACAGCCATTCTGGGTATTGAACCTCTCTGATGAACATGGCATCTTTGAGTTTTTGTATCTCGGCATTGACTGCTTTAGATACACGAGCTGATAGTTTTCGAGCTCGCTGTTTGACTGGTTTGCAATTTGGATTTACATTTAACTTATGGCATGCAATTGTGGGATCTATCCCTGGCATGTCGGTATAAGCAAAAGCAAAAATATTTTTATTCATCTTGAGAGTAGCAATGAGTTGCTCTTTAACAATAGGGTCTAAGTTAGCCCTAATGTTTACATATTTGGGATCATCTTCTGATCCTAGGTTCACTCTCTCTCCTTTCTCTAAGATTGGAGGATCAGTTTGTTGGATGACATCCTTGCCTTTGCTAGCTTCTGGAATGTCATTGACAGTGGACTTTTTGTTGCTCGCACCTGTCTTAGAAATAGCTTGAACCTTGTGAACAGTGGGCTGCATTGAGCTCGCCTCTGTAGGCTCATTCAGAGTAATCTCCTGAATAGTGGGCTCATGTGAGCTCGCAACTATTGTTGGGAGTGTTTTCCTTTCAGGAAGTGGAATGACCTCTGGAATTGCATGATAGCCATATCCCTCAACAAGACATTGGCAACTCGTGGATGGCTCCGATAATAAACTATCTAAAAGGAGTGTATCCGGACGATGACGTAGAATTACACAAGCTTGAACGCAAAACGAAAAGCTACGTTCTCATCAATAACAGACTCTACAGAAAATCAATAGGGGGTTCACACTTAAGATGTTTACCACCTCCTCAGGCTCAAGATATACTACGTGAAATCCATCAAGGAGAATGTGGAAATCACGCTGGGGCTAGGTCATTAGCACAAAAGGCTAGGAACCAAGGTTATTTCTGGCCTTACATGCAAGCAGACTCAGAGGTCTTCGTCAATCATTGTGATAAATGCCAAAGGTTTGCTCCAAATTTAAATCAGCCAGCAAGGAATTTGAAAACAATTTCAAGTCCTTGACCATTTGTAATTTGGGGACTTGACATAGTTGGTCCACTAAAGAAAAGTATGCGACGTAAATACAAATATCTACTTGTCGCAATAGATTACTTTATAAAATGGGTTGAGGCTATTCCTTTACGCCGAATTCGTGAAATTGAAGTTGAGCAATTCATTTGGAAACACATCATCACGAGATTTGGTTTACCTCATACCCTTGTAACTGATAACGGAATGCAATTTTGTGGAAACAAAATGGACGAATTCTACTCAAAGTGGAGGATAAACCATGCTTTATCTACACCACGATATGCTCAAAGTAATGGCCAAGCAGAGGCTACCAACAAGACAATTTTGAACAACTTGAAGAAAAAGTTGAAGCAACATAAGAAAAAATGGGACATAGAGCTTGATAATGTTCTATGGGCCTATAGAACTACACAACGAACTCTTACGGGGATGTCTCCCTTTTCTTTATGCTATGGCACGGAGGCCGTTATTCCAACAGAGATTACTTATCTCACAATAAAGTCTGAGCTCGTTGAAAGTATAGACAATGAATTAGATCTCCTACGACATGAAGTAGACCTACTAGAAGAAAAAAGAGAACGAGTTGCCATCTCCACAGCTCGCTACCAACAGACACTTCGAAAATCTTACAACAAAAAGGTTAATCCAAGAACCTTTCAACCAGGTGATCGACCTCGTTTTAAGAAAAACCTTTCCCAACACTATTATAGCTGAAGATGGTAAGCTAAACTCTAATTGGGAAGGTCCTTATAATATACAAAGGGATCTTGAGAATGGAGCTTACACACTCATCGATTCTGATGGTGATCCTATACCAAGGCCATGGAATTCTAAGTATTTAAAGCTTTACCTACCATGATCTACTCAATCATTCATTCATTCATTCATTCACATTCTATGCTATCTTATATTTCCAAAATAAACTAGTTAGTCATCCATGTACATTCGAAGCAGATATGAGTTAGCTCTACGAGCCCAAATCAAAACAAAAGATCGCGGGGCCAGCCTAAGCTGGAATTCCCCGCTACTGTTTTACAACCATTGTTAAAAATACTTCTGTTTTTCCACCTCTCATCACTCAATAATATTCAAAGTTTCAAATCAAACATTCGCTTCACCAATAGTTGGTGATTGATCTTCTACAATAACAGCTTGTTCACCCTCATCCGCGTCGTCCGGTTCATTTCCAGAAGTACTAGCTCCGTTCCCAATGCAAAGCTTTTCAACAACTCGTTGGTCTTCTTCTTCTTGTAACTTCCTGTCAAGCTTCGCATCACCCGCAGCTTGACACTCTACTTTATCTCCTAGAGGATCAAAATCAGCAATGAATTTCTTAATCTCGGCCTCACGACGTAGAGCTCTCTCCTCCCAATAGTACAAAATACTTCGCCACCCATTGATGGTATCGATGGACTGCGTTGCATCAGCCTCCCAGGCAGCATTTATTTCATCTATCTCGCTTAGGTACAAACCCCTTGCGAGCTCAGCTTCCTCTATTTGATCTGATAATTTTTTCTTCTCTTCTTGGAAAGCAGTTATCTCAGCTCTTGCACCAGCGAGCTCCGTCTCCAGCTTTTCAATCTTCTTCTCTTGGCTTTCACTTTTCTCATCAGCCAAATCTAGCTCATAACCCCACTTCGCTTGGAGAAGGTTGATCTAGCATTCATACAAACAAATTCTTTAACTATCATATTATAAACAATACCATTATTGCAACATATCTTTAAAACCTACATACATACCTTGTACAACATATGTGATAAATCCTTATCATCACCCTGCCGGGTCCTTGACTTCGCCTTAATAGTGTCATTCTTCAGAATTATCTTGTCCATGAGGGACTGAGCCATACCATGGTTGCCATGGATGTTATCATTCTTCTCTATATAAGAATCCCCATGTGTAAAGGCAGGAGTGAACATATCATCAGGAATGCCATCCTCGATATTGAACTTCTCCAGAGCTTTGAGCCTTTTTGTTTCCCTGGGTTGTGGAAGATTCGGAGGTTCTGCCCTCTTGCTTGGGCCATCGGCACCTGAGTCTCTAATCACAACGCCAACCTCTTTCCTTTTCTTAGTCTTTTCAGGAAGTGGAATTGAGGGGCTTCCAATAGCCTCACTGAACTCAGGCCTTCCTGGTACCTTGGGAACAAATTTCCCACCAGCTCGCGCTTTCTCACTACCAGCTAGTTTCTTCCCAGTCTCCTTACGAGGTGGAGCCATTGACTTTGACGAATTCGGAGCACTAGCGTCTTCAACAACCTTCTTATTTTGTTTCTTTGCCTTTGGTTCTTGAAATCACTTCGCGAGCTCAGGAAGTAGTCTTCTCTTGGCTTCCCAACTTAGACAGGCAAACCTCTTGATACTCACAGGGTCTAGTTTCTCCACACAACTTTTCTTCTTTTGGGGATCTCCGATAACACCTGTGCATAAGGAACATAAAAATATTTTCAACTTCAGATCAAGATCGATGACAAAAATATTGTAAACCTACAATCTGGCAGTTTACCTATAGACGGAATACGAAGGTGTTCCAGATATACTTCGCTGAAATCACCTCGTATCTTGTATACATGTGTATTTTTCCAGCCATCATTGGACTTGGGAGGATTATACACCTTACCTTCCCCCATGTTACTTTTCTTATTTAACGAGGTAACAAAATCTCCACCTCATCCGTCAACAACTCGAAAATAAGCTACTATATTACCTAAGCATATGTTATAGCCATCTTTCTTTGTTCAGCTCCTCGAAAATGAGCATCTATGTCGAGAAACTGCTCGACATCTGAATTGAACACCTATCTATATGATTCAGCACGTCGCATACCAACTTTGAAAATGGAAGTCGCATGCCTGCCTCCAGTTGACCATTGCAGATTAAGGTGGACATTGAATCACCACAAAGGTCATGAAATCTATCTTTCACTCTATACAACTCTATATTTGTGTTAGTTATGTGATATTGTTTCCTAAGGTTGGGAAAAGCAAGTAATGCTTGCTCAGAAGACATGTGAGCACTGCTATCTACCTCGTCCTCTTCCTCAACGACTTGTGTAATTGTTGTCTCATCTTCCTCACCACTATCATCAGAAAGCGCGTCGTCAACACTTTCAGAAGCAATTGGATCACTATCCACGTCGTCATAGTGAATGCTATCGTTCTCACTATCGCTGGGGCTTATACTCATCCTCACCGACGTATTTCTAACCTTAATATACTATGTCAAACAAACATGTTTTACTATACTTGTGTACTTTCTTACAGGATTCAACAACAAGGTTTTTGGTATTCTGCTTCTTCCCCAACAAAAAACACAAAAGTTATGGGAAAGATGAACAGTTGCAGTTTCAACAACTTTCTTTAAATCAACAATGGCAGATTCAAACAGACAATCCAAGACCTACAAGCAAGTCATACCAAATTGAAGAACTTCAACAACAGAATGTAAAAATTCAAACAATAGAATCAACAACTACAATATCAAAAAAAAGAAAACTTCCAACTTGAAGGTTTTCAGTACAAAATCAAAGCAGAAAACCAACAAACGCCCTTCAAGATCTTCTAAATGCTTACACAAGGAATATCAATGAACAAGAACATACACCAATAGCAAAAGAAGAAGATTGGTGCAGAGGAGTTACCTTCACAAGCGATTCCTTCAAACCTTTATACAACAACAGCAAAACCTTTGCTCTTCCAGTAACAGTTACACTTTTATAGAATTCTCCATTCATCATAGCCGTAGATCTCTTACATCATCGTACGGCTAATATCTATTTCTCTCTGTTAAACCGCCTACCTTTTCATTTTCCCTCCAATTTTCAGTTATACTTTTGACACCCACCATCAATGCAAATCCACCCTACTGACGTTGCAGTTGACCATGATAAGAGTGATTACTAATGAATCTAAGTATGGAGAAAGTACACCCTTTAGGTCATCTAGAGAGAATGCAATTGGTTCGGATTGATGAACTTGTCTTCCAATACACATCACTGGTCTGATTATTGGAGCAATATTGGTTACTTCTCGGAGTTCCATTGTAAATGTTATATCTTGTGAATTGTGACAAACAAGGGCAAAACAGACATTTTACATGTGATGTAATATTATGAGTCCTTGTATAAGGTCTAGTTCTTGGTGTACAAGTGTCCGGAAGGCTTCGGAGCTGAAGACATCAAGAATGGACGTGATCGGTGGCAACCGAGCACAACCGGAAGTCAAGCAGACAGGTCAAGCTGGCAAGTCAAGCAAGCACATGACCAAAGAGGAGTCGACTGACAGTTTAATGGGAATTGAAGATTATAGGGTCAGTCGACTAACCCTTTGATGGGCAAAATGGTTTATAAGGTCAGTCGACTGACCTTGAGTGGCAGAAATGTAATTTTGGCTGTCAGTTGACTGACTGATGGGATTTGATGTTTTTCAAGCTCGGTTTGGTTCTTTTTCTCCCAGTTCACTCGGTCAATACCCTAGTTTGTCAATTGACTTTGACCAACGGATCTTTGAGGGTTTTGACTATAAAAGCAACACTTAGAGATGGATTTCTCAAGGACTTTGTTTATTTCTTCACGAGCTTTTAAGAGACAAAACCCTAGCCTTTGTGTGAGAAGCATATATATAAAACTGGCATCGCACTACTTGACTCAAACAAGTAACTGCATACGTACCCCAAACAAAGAAATATATAAAATGGGGTACATGGGATCAGACGCCTCGTAGCTCGGTTAGACGGTACACTTGGCACACAAGTACTAATGGACCCACTAAGAAGCACTTACTCATCAGGAAAACGTAAGAATCCCTATAGACGACCTGAGATAATAAAATCTCTGGTTGTCAAGGGGATTGGTAAGGATATCGGCCTTTTCATGAGTAGTATCAATATATACCAAGGAAATCACTTTGTCCTCAACAAATTCTCGAAAGAAATGATGTCAAATATCAATATGCTTCGTTCGAGAATGTTGGACAGGGTTCTTTTAAATATTGATGGTGCTGGTGTTATCACAAAACAAAGTCATGGTGTTCTGACTGATACCGTAATCAGCAAGCATGTACTTTAGCCACAACATTTGGGTGCAGCCACTACCGGTGGCCACATACTCTGCTTCACCAGTGGATAGAGAGATATAGGTTTACTTCTTGCAGTGCCATGCTATCAAACAGTTACCAAAGTAGAAACAACCACCACTTGTACTCTTACGATCCTCTACACAACCAGCCCAATCAGCATCTGTATACCCTTTGATCCTACAGTAGCCTGCTACATCTGCAAAAGTCTCGAACGGAACCCAAGTGTCCCACGAACATATTTGATAAACCTCTTAGCAGCGATCACATGAGACTCTTAAGGTTGTGCTTGATACTGTGCACAAACTCCCACACTGTAAGCTATGTCAGGCGACTCGCTGTAAGGTATATCAAGCTCCCAATCATACTGCGATGGTAGGTCACATCAACATCTTTTCCCTGATCATCTTTAGATATCTTACTATCTTTGCTCATCGGGGTCTTTGCAGGTGTAGCTGATTATAGATCAAACTTCTTACACAAGTCTTGGCATACTTGGATTGATTGATGAATAACCCATTATTAGTTTGATTGATCTGCAGCCCTAGGAAGAAGTTCAGACTTCCTTCCATACTTATTTCGAATTCACCTTTCATGAGAGCAGTAAACTCATCTACCAATCTCTGATTTGTAGCACCAAACACAAGATCATCAACATAGACCAGAACTATCAGCACATCCTTCTTATCTTTCTTGACAAATAAGGTCTTATCGATGCTTCCTCTAGAGTACCTAATTGAAATCAGAAATGATGATAACCGCTCGTACCAGGCTTTGGGAGCCTGTTTCAGTCCATATAAGGCCTTCTTCAATTTGAACACATGGTTTGGATATTTTGGATCCTCAAAACCTTTGGGCTGTTCCACATATATTTGTTCATTTATAATACAATTCAGAAAGGCACTCTTCACATCCATTTAGTACAACTAGAATCCCAGATGACAAGAGACGGCCAAAAGTAGACGTATAGACTCCAGGCGAGCTACTGGTGCAAATGTTTCTTCAAAGTCAATCCCCTCAACCTGTGTGTATCCCTGAGCCACTAATCGAGCCTTGTTCCTAACAATCACACCATTTTCATCAACTTTATTCTTGTAAATCCACTTGGTTCCCATAACATTGTCTCCATGTGGTCTCTCTACTAATTCCCAGACATTATTTCTCTGAAATTGATTTAACTCCTCTTGCATAGCCTCAATCCAGGTAGGATCAGTAAGGGCATCCTTCACATTCTTCGGTTCAACCTGAGAAGTAAAACACATAAAAGAGATCTGTCGCTTTAACTGTCTCCTGGTTTGAACTCCTTTGGTGGGATCACCAAGTATCTGAGAACCTGCAACTTCTCTATAGACAGTTGGATGTTTGATTACTGGTGCAGTATTTACAGGTTCCTCATCATGAATGGATGTTGTATCTGATGAGCTGCTGGAAATGATCTCAGGATGACGTTCTTCACTAGATGTACTGGTGGATGATGTAGTGAGAGGGAAGACTGATGTTGTAGGTGGTGGAGGTTCTAAATCATCATTGGTATGCACAGGTGCACTGAAAGGAGCATCATCAATCTTCACATTTATATTTTCTTCCACAACTTTCCTCTCAAGATTGTACACTCTGTAGGTATTACTGTTATTTGCAAACCCAAGGAAAATTCCTTTATCAGCCTTTCTGTAACTTTGCTACATTCTCACGGTCTCTGTAGATGTAGCATGTACTCCCGAATACCTTGAAGTACCCAACCGTGGGTTTACGACCTTTCCATAGTTCATAAGGAGTAGTCGTAGTACCAGGTCACAGGTAGACACGGTTAATGATGTGGCAAGCGGTGTTAACTGCTTCTGCCCAGAAATGTCTCGCTACTTTCTTATGATGCAACATTGCAGTAGCCATCTCTTAGAGAACACAGTTCTTTCTTTCAGCTACTCCATTATGTTGAAGTGTCTTTGGAGCAGAGAATTGATGCTGAATACCCAAGTTGTCACAGTAGGAAACAAAGTTAGAGTTAACAAATTCTCCCCCACGATCACTGCTGATATGGACAATGTCATCACCTCCAACTGTAACAGCTTTCCTGCAAATCTTCTTAAACTCTTCAAAGGCATCACTCTTGTGTCTAAGAAAAGCTACCCATATCCACTTGCTATAATCATCTACCATAACTAGAAAATAAGATTTTCTCCCAAGACTTTCAACTTGTGTGGGGCCAACCAGATCCATGTGAATGAGCTCAAGCGGACGAGTAGTGCTGATAAACTTTTTCTTCACATGAGAGCTTCTAACCTGTTTCCCAATCTGACATGCACTGCACAAATTCTTCTCAGGATTCAAAGACGGCAAGTCACGTACAAGTTCTTTTCGACTGATCTTTGCTAGATCTCTCAAGTTCATATGCTCTTTGATGCCATAGAAGAGAAGTTTCATCTTGAACAAAATTGCATTTAGCAACAAGTTCTTCAGCATCGATAACATAACAATCCTCATTGGATCGTATTCCTCTTATGAGAACCTTGTTCAAGTCACGATAAGATTTGCTGATTAAGAATTCCAGATCTTTCTTCTTAGCCTCAAGAGATGCAACAATTTTCCTCATTTCTAACTCTTGATCACACCTCTTAGTAGCAAGCCTCTTCCTGCAGTATCTCTGTAAATGACTAGGCTGTCCACAAAAGAAACAAGTGTATATCCCACGATGTAGATTCAATCTCTGTTTAACAGTTGATATACCGAACTCTTTTACAGCCTTGTATCCCAATCAAGTCTTATCATGAGGACTCTGAGAAACCTTGAAGAGGTGATTGATAAGCGCTCAAAAGTGTAAATATATCTCCTTAACTCTTGTATATTTGTCCCAAGTTATGATATAAAGTGATATGATATGCTTGGTATTGTTAGAATTACGTGTTTGTAGGTGCATTTCGCCCAGAAAAGTTAAAAGGAA
>JABWDY010036016.1:6057-17159 GCA_013358455.1 Thalictrum thalictroides | reverse complement strand
CTGTGTTGTTGGTGTGTTTCTGAGAGGTGTGAAGTCCAATCACCACCAACCATATTTCTAGAATGTGAAATAAACAATTGCAGGAAGCACTTCAGAACCTGGAATGAGTTCAGTTATGTACACACTATCCCACCAACTAACAACAATAGTAAGAACTAAGAAGCACATACATACGTCAGAGTTTTTCAACAAAGGAACACGGTATATGTTCACTTTTTGTTTGGGAATTCATGCAATAGAAATATAGAATTTCCTGTGTCACGATTCACAAAATTTGTTTAACGATAATTAAGATATATACAGAAACGATCCTCCATGTTGATATTTTCCGTAGCAAGCACTTGATACGGCTCAATTTGCAGTATAATTCGCAAATAAAGCAGTTCATTGATGATTTAAATAGATTTTTAAGTAAGGACACCATAGACAAACTTGACTGCATAAGCTTCAATACACCAGCTACTACAAACAACTTACAAAGACTTAACGTCCTACTACTGCTCAATACCATTTTGATATAGCTGCAAACAGACTTTCTAGTTTCTACTAATCAGTCTTCACTCAAATCATCCAATGACGAGACTAAAGTTCTAATTAGTCTTCCAACCATCCTTAAGGGAGCATCCTCTAGGTCCTCAATGTAGTTAATCCGATGAAGGATTTCTTCATGCCATCTTTGATTTTCCTTCATTCTTTGTAGGGCCATTTTAGCAAACCTTTGCATTATCACCAATAACTTAATCTCCAGCGGGTGTGGTTTCATCAATTCATCAGCTTCCATCTGATATTTTATTTTGAGTTGAAGCATTTTAAAAGAGTGTGACAAACCAATACTAGCTATCTCACGATCAAGCCTTTCGTTTTCATCAATTGATTGCATCCATCGTTTCTTAAGATTCTCGTGCTTTTTTTCAAGTGCTTTATGTTTCGTTTCATAATATCTCACAAGATTGTCACACTTCTCCTTAGCTACTTTGAGCTGGTCCTTAATTGCCTTGATTTCCCTTCTCCTCCAATTCTCACTGCTCCCTCCTTCCCCAGCCAGAAGGGAGGCTTCCTACACCAATCATTTTATGTAAAGATATATAAACTTCAGAAACAGGATACATTGTCCATTGAAAGCCAATACTACCAAATTTATACAGACAACTTACATACATCCAATATCCATGAGAAAAACATAAAGTTTGAAATAAATAATTCAATCCATTGAAAGCTAATACGTACAACGAATTTGTACAGAAGTTGTACAGAAAACTTCAGAAACATGATACATTGTCCATTGAAAGCTAATACGTACTAACGATTTTGTACAGACAACTTACAAACATCCATTATCCAGGAGAAAAATAAAAAGTTTGGGATAAACAATTCAATCCATTTTCAGAAGAATAGATAAAGTTCCAAATGAGTCACATCTAACAATTCATATCAATTTCATTCTTTCAACATTAATAAATTCATGAAACTACCAATTTCCACAAACCCCCTTTGCAATTTTATGATGTAAACAAAATCCATTAAACAAAACATTGTGAAAAATGAAAAAAACAAAATGACCCAAAACTTCAAACTTGTCAAAAATCCAAAGCAGCATCAAACAGAAGTAAATTCCTTGAAAACCCCAGAACTTTATCTGTTCAAAGAAAACTAAAAAATAAAAGAAAAAACAAACAAAATGAAAGAAGCAAACAAACAAATTACAAAAATTTCATAAACACACTTATTACCTCCAACAAAACAACAAAAGACGAAAACAAAAATCAGAATCTCGTATCCAAACTCACCTCCTTTGAGTTGAACATGATGATGAGATGACTAATGAAACCAACAGACTGCTAATGCAAGCAAAACCCCAAAACCAGATAACTAGTTGAGGAAACCATGAGAGTGAATGAATACGCTTTAAAACCCTCCCACTCCTTTGGGAAGCGAGAAAAATACTATAGTATGACGATGGGCTAACAAACAAACAATTGGGCAATTTTACACGTCCATCTATAAGCCTGCAAGACTGCCCAACATCTTCTTGTTTATGACATTACTGGTTGCCAGTGCCCACTTGCCACTGAACGAGTTTAGGACTCCCTGTACTGTCATCTTGATGCACTTGTCTTCAAGACCCTCTCTGTACTCTGTCATCTTGATGCACCTCACATTGCTGGCCATATGTAAAGCTTGATATAATGGTTTAGGACTACTTAATCTACTTTTCTTTTTTTAACTAAATAAACCAAAAAATTATAGATAAACTCGAGGAATTACAAAAAAGTAGAGGCATGCACGCTTCAAATTGCATTGCAAGTCCTTCAACTAAAAACGTAAATGGGAAGGATAATTGGAAACCTTTATTAATAGAGGAAAAAAGTACAGAGATACAACAATGATTTAGGTGGATGTACTGTGATTGACACCCTACACTTTTATTGATTGTGTATTGCCTATTGTCTATCTCAGCTGGTCTGCAGGCCTTTTCCCTTTAGTACATGCTTCAATAGACCAGGAATATGAATGTTACACATATAATTCTTCCAATCTATGCTTCCAACATCAATATCAAAGCTTTTTTGCTCCTCTTCAGACATCTCCTCCATCAACTTTTGCATATTGGTGTTGTCAAACCTGAAAAGTGCCCCGAGTAAATAATTCCTGTTACTAACCATCAGATATAGAGAAATTGAAGAGTAACATTTTCCCATTACATTAAAACTCTTACCTTCCTCCATAAAATGTGTATGGTGCATATACGGATGCAAAGTGCTTAGCTATGTCTAATGATCGTTGAAGTCTCCTTAACAAAGACTGTCTCCCTTGCAGTGGATAATTTGCACTTCTTCGAACTAGTTCTGCTTGAATGTGAGAATCGAAATCATCCATGGTATTGAAGAGCTTCATTTTTTCAACTTTGATTGGCCCCCTTTTCATGTCCATGTAAGGTGAAGAATCAAAGTATTCAAACAAGTATCCAAAGAAGTCATTGTACATCAGAGGATTTACAACAGATGAAGCAACGTTATAGACGTTCAATCCAGGTCCTCTAACTGTTCCATGTTTCGCTATGGCTGCTATCATTGTTTTTGCAACCATATCGACTGGAATCTACATAAAAATTATGATCAGTTGCTTATGTCATAAAAAATATTCAAAACGGTCAATCTGATGCATATAATGATTAGGATTTAGGGCATAACAGCTAAATAAGCTACTAACCATGTCCATGACTCCCTGGGCATTTGCAAGGAATCCAGTGAGTTCACCTTTTCCAAAAGCTAAAATAAGTGGATCCGCCATCCTAGCCACGATGTTCACACAACAGTTTTAACCCGAAAGTAGTTAAGAAGAACAACAAAAAAACATGGTAAGAAAATATAAAGGAGATCAAGTTTGATAATATACGTATAAACAGTACCTGATCCCTTCAATCCATCCAGGGATGGGTTCTGTATAGGTACTTTCAATAGTGCTAGGACGAATTATAACTACTGGTATATCTTCTCTTCGGCTTTCTATCATCATCTCACCCATAGCCTTCGCAAACGCATATGTGTCATGCCATCCATACAAATTTGCCCTCTCTGCACCCAACTGTTTCATTTTTTTAGTCGCCATCTTATCTTGAGTACAAGCATTTCTTGCATCAAAAGCCAACTTGATCTCGGCTTCAACATCCAAATGTGGGACATGGTCAATTTCTAAACCAGCTATCTCACTAGCTATACTCTCTCCCATATGGAATGGTTTTTCAGTGATAACTCCTTGTCTTTTCCCATTGGTGTATGCTGCATGCATGTGAAAGTGTTTATATAAATATAGTTCGATCAATTGCAATTTTGTGATTAATTTTCTTTGAGAAATAGTACTGCACGCTTGCCTTCATACCTGTTGATACATGCATGAACAACTTAAGCCCCTTGCATGTCTTTGCGAAGCTCATCATTCGACAAGGCCCCAATGTGTTTATATTGATGGATACATCAAGCCTGAAATTGTTGTTGTTATAACTATATACTATATTACCGGGATAAGAAAACAATGAAACACATAGAATTATATTTCTTATAGCAAACCTTTGGTCAAAGACTGTATTTGCAGCAGAATGAACTATGATATCAACTTCATTAGCAATCTGATCAGCTAAGCCTACTTCCGTTCCAAGTCCAGCTTCACCAACATTTCCTACTACAGGTACTAGCTTGTTTAACATAAATTCTTTATAGAATTTGCCATAGGATTGCTCCATACACTTGAATAGATCTGTATCTATGATCTGCAGTAAAATAAAATTTTCACAAAAAATAAACAAAAATTAATTAGCTAGGTTATTAGTAATTAATTTGTATAAGATATCAACAATGCTTACTTCATTCTTCAGTCTTTCCATGGCTGCTTCTTTATCCTTTGCTTTTATCAACAGATATATCTTTCCCACATCAGGCACCATCCTTAAAATCTTTTCGACCAGAACTACAAATTAATTAAAAACGAATAATATAATTAGCTAGCTTTAAAATTTACTAGGAAGTTCATATCATCAATCAATCATAATAGTATTGACGTATGTAAATCTACCTTTTCCTAAAAAACCAGTTGCACCAGTTATTAGAAACACCTTCCCTCTAAGAAAATGAACTATTCCAATTCCATTTGATTTTACCAATTTACTGGATTTAGTCTGGTCATCAGAATTGGTTAAGGGAAGTTGGATGTTCTTATTTGACATGTTTAACCCATGTGAAGTAGTACCCTTCCGATCACTAGAAATGGTTAGATGTCGAATATCCTTGCGAGATAACTTGGTCACTTTTGCTATCTTTATTTCCTGCAAGTCTCTACTACTAAGTAGTAGTCTTGATGTTGTTGATGAAATGCCATGCACAAACAAAGAATTCATAGTTCTAAACACAACTTATTTCTTCTAATGTGAACTAGCTAGCTTCTTAATTTAGTCCTTTTGGTAGACGTGTTTAAAGAGAAATCCATCACTTAATTAAGAAAAAACTTTATGGATCTGTCTTGAAGGGGTGAAATGTTCATTCACTCATTTAGTTGAAAATGTCTATCATATAAATTTTTACCTAAAAATAGACAAGTTTACTGGCTCGCTTCTTAATTTTTGTCATTTTGTAGTCGATGTACTTCCAGATAATTCCATCAATTAATTAAAAAACCTAAATCGATGATCAATAGGGTAGATATTAGTTGAAAAATATCTATCACATATATAATTCCAATTAAGAAAATTCAATCGGATAATTAAAACTGTTTTAAATTTTGTATATGGGATTTTGTAGATACGTGGCAATTTTACAACCTATGTACAAAACTTACAACATATTATTTTTTTTGCATTTATACAACCACATCCAACAATAATATGCATCCCTCTCACTTTGAGAGGACTTTGAGGAGAGGTCATGAGATAGAAACTCCTCAACAACTAATTGTTGATAGAGGTCCCTTCAACCTCGCTTGCCAATCAAGAAAAAAAAAAAAACAGGTGAAATCAAAGTTCCCGGTTTAATATATTTTGTCTACTTGCGTTAGCTGCCATGGCATAAAATGTAATGAATATATTTATATGATTGGTCATAATATATCAAACCTTGGTCGAAGGTTGTATTTGCAGCTGAATGAACAAAGATACTTCATTAGTAATACGATCAGCATCTAAGCTAACTTCCATTCCAACCTGGCCAGCTTCGCCATTAGCTTGTTTAACATGAATTCCTGATAGAAATTGCCATTGGATTGTTCTATACAATCGAAAAGCTCTGTATCTGTAATCTACAGTAACCATAAAAAGTAAGATCAGATATTCATAAACTACCAAAAGACAAAGGAAAGCAAAGTTATTATCAAGAAAACATACTTTCGCCATTTACCATTAGCATGTGACAATAAATGAAATTCCAATTTTGTTAAAAAACAATCAATTATCCATCCAACCCATACAGATACACCTCAATTGAGCTATATAGAGACGGTTTTATTACTTGCTAATTGAACTAACTTCAAGCTCTATAGTAACAATGATATCAACTAATTTCAAGCTCTATAGTAATAATTAAAGATCATTGAGCCCCTCGACCCCATGTCGCCATGCATAGTTGATAATTGAAGCCACAGAATATCTATACTGTATAAGATTAGTTTTGGAAATTCAACAACAGATTTCATTTCCTCAAATATTTGTAGGATTCCAAATTTAATAATTATCAGTTGTTGGTGCAGATCATTGTAACGCTTGTATAGATATTCTTCTTCAGATGTACTGCTGTTAATCCCTCCTGCTTCCATTGTTGAACTTTCCAGTTCTTCTTCTTCTTCCTCTTGATTTAGGATATTAGGGTTTTGGGTTGGATGAGAGAGACAAATATCCTTCATTGTTTATGGTTCAGTCCCCAAAACATTAAAATAACTCAGGTTAATGGGTGTGATTGAATAACCCACTAATCCATTGGAATGTTGGACTCTTTAGTGTACAAATCAGATTGATTAGAGTCCACAGGGAAGAATTGAAAGGCTTCTAAGCTATAATAATGTGTATATTCTAATTCTACTAATCTGACACCAATAATCCCTATGCATGGAGCTTAAAATTACAGCAAATAAACATGTGCTACTCTACATTCCAAACCAGATATTTAAGTGACTGTTGTTGCTCCTTTGGAAAGTAGGTCTTGGATGACAGTGAACTAGTAAAGTACATCCTCATCTTATCGGTCTGCAACCCAAGCTCCTTCTATGCATGCAATTTTTCATCACCTTCATCTACCATCTTCAACAAGCTTATTGACCGCTTGCTGATGATGATGTTTCAGGAAACACAGTTCAATAAGAACCACTCTCATGAATCACTCACAAATCATTGGTGAGAGTGACTTAGCTGAAACATTAACAGGCGCTAAATCTCACTCAATCACCAGAAACCACCATCCATCCTCAGTTTAATCACACATCCAAACAAGTGCAAACATTTAACTGAAAGCACAAAACGTAGTTGCAATTTTGCAGGGGACGCATTGTGTGGTTAAACTGTCCAGAAAAATGCATAAACCCAGAAATATTTGCCTATAGATGCGACTATTTTGAGAAAACTATAGCACAGCATGCATAAGAAACCAGTCACCAATGTATATAACACATAATATGAGACACAAAGCCATAGCTGGAATGAGTTTAAAAAACGTAAAGATTACTAACTACTAAGCACAAATCTATACCAACTACCAAGTCTTGATTGTACAAGAGCAACTAGTCTGTAGCAGTACTAGTGAAATGGCAGGGGAAAGGACTTCAACCTACTGTACATATACAAACTTTACAGGTTCCCTATGTATCTCAGGCCAAGTTCATTCACCAGAATTCATAAGAAAATTTGTGTATTCACATTTATATTCATACTTCCTCGGACATCAGGTGGGAGGCCATACTTATCAAAGCAAACAAAATTTCAGGAAATACAACTTCAAACATTAATCAGAAAACACCATACCAACACCAAAATGGATGGATGATGATTCTCCAAACTCCAAAGGGTACATCTTCAGTCAGGAAATTCATCAAATAGATGTAAAACTCAATACACTCCAAATGTAAGTACCAAAATATACAGTAGCAGATCACAAACATTGTTAATGGCGGAAGCATTGTTCATTTAACCTACGCAAACATACAACTTAGTAGTATAAAATTTCAAACAACTTAGGTAATACATTGTAGGAATTTGACAACAAGAAGTTCAAATATCTGATATTTTACTTAAAATATAGCGCTACCAAAACAACAAATATAATATATACATGAATGCAAACAACATATATGCATAAACTACTTGCTTGTGAATCAATTCACCTTTGCTACTTATCCTACTTATTCTTCTTGTTGTAGTAATCAAATCTTTTTTTAAAGCTATCAATCTGATTATTTCAATACGATACCGTAACTGATATACTTGTTTGATTTCAAGCTTCATTGCCTTTAACGCATCTTCATCCCTTTCAGTATCTTGTTTGATTTGGAAACCAATTGATATAATACTGTTTCCGATATCAATTGCTTGATCAAATACTGTTTCTTGTTCCAATATTTTCAGTTCATTATCCAATCTATGGAAAAGAGTTTGTCTTACCGCACGCAATCTTGAATACTCAGATTTAACTTCTTTAATCATATCATCACAACGCCTTGACAGATACTCTGAAACCATCTCCATTACAAGAAACATTGAAGCATCGTTTTCTTCCACATTCCTGCTTTCATTATCATTATCATGCTTCTTTATTTCGTTTATTCCTCTTTTCAAATTCCACTCTTCTTCCATTCCACGGCTTCTCTTCTTCTTCTTGATTTGGGGTTTTGTCTGAGAAAGAGAGCGAGGGATTTAAAGTAAAGTGACCCCTTCTTACCTTAAAATAGCGTCAGATATATATCGCTACTTTTCGAATTATTTCGATTTGAGTTATCGAAATTCAACATAATAACTGTTGACTATGTAAAAACCGATTATATTCCATTCCGTTCCCGAAATTTCATAATTGTGTCGAGATTGTTACGGCTATATTATTATTAAGTCGATATTACAGTACATGCTCCTAGCAATCGGCATATTGGACAAGTGCAACAAGTGGATTTATGTCCTGATTTTGGTTGCAGTATAACTGATAAGGTTGATTGGCTGGGCCGATGGAGATCAACTTTGTAGTCAAGGCTGAATTGGGACGCTAAAAGTTTAATGTAGAGATGTCTTCTAGGGTCTCATCTAGCTTGCCAAGCAGTCATTAGCAGTTCAATATTTACTCACTGATGTGTGAATAGAGATTCTAAAACTGGGTTTGCCAATTGCCAGTGCCACAACACAAGTCAGCAAACCCAAAGGACCTTCAACAAACAATATGAGCTATAACTCAAAAAATGTATAAATTGTATTATGGGAACCTTTAGCTAACACTATGAGCTACAACTCAGATATATATACAGCTACAAACAACATAAAAACCTACAACTGATCAGCTATTTGATGTAGCTTTATTGCTAGTTCATATGCCAAAACAAGTATTACTAAACTGGATAGAGCTTGAAATTCTATTAATCTGAAACCAGTAATCCCAATGCATGGAGCTTGAAATTTGAGTAGATAATACATATACTACTCTCCATTCCAAACCAGATATTGAAGTGACTGTAGTTGCCCCTTTGGAAAGTAGGTCTTTGAAGACAGTGAAGAACATCTTCATCTTACCAGTCTGCAACCCAAGCCCCTTCTCTGCATGTAATTTATCATCACCTTCATCGACCATCTTCAACAAGCATATTGACCGCTTCTTTTGAGGAAACACAGTTCAAAAGAACCACTCTCATAAATCACTCACAAAGCACTGGTGTGAGTGACTTAGCTGAAACATTAACAAGCGCTCAATCTCACTCAATCACCAGGAACCACCATCAATCACAAATCACTCATCCAAACAAGTGCAAACATTTAACTGAAACACAAAACATAGTTGCAATATTGCAGGGGATGCATTGTGTGGTTGAACTGTCCAGAAGAAATGCATAAACCCATAAATATTTGCCTATATATGCGACTATTTTGAGAAAACTATAGCACAGCATAAGAAAAGTCACCAATGTATATAACACATAATATGAGACACAAAGCCATAGCTGGAATAAATTTAACAATTAAGCACAAATCTATACCAAGTCTCCATTGTACAAATGAAATTGGCAGGGGAAAGGACTTCAACCTAATGTACAGATAAATACTTTACAGGTTCCATATGTATCTCACGCCTCACCAGAATTCATTAGAAAATTTGTGTATTACGCATTTATATTCAAACTTCCTCGGACATCGGTTGGGAGGCCATAGTTCTCAAAGCAAACAAAATTTCAGGAAATACAATTTCAAACATTCATCAGAAAAATGAAATGGAAATATCTGGAATGAGTTCAGCAACATTATAGGTCTAACCTTTAAGTCCAACAAGACTTTAGAAGGTAAGTACTTCCACCAACACCAACATGGATAGATGATGATTCTCCCAAGGGTACATCTTCAGTCAGGTAATTCATCAAACAGATGTAACACCAAATGTAAGTACCAAAATATACAGTAGCAGTACACAAACATTCTTAATGGCAGAAGCATTGTTCGATTAACCTACGCAATGATACAACCTAGTAGCATAAAAAATTTCAAACATCTTAGCCAGGAAATTGTAGAAATTTGAGAACAAAAAGTTCAAATATCTGACATTTTACTCAAAATATAGCGCTACCAAAACAACAAATATAATACATACATGAATGCACACCACATATATGCATAAACTACTATCTTGTGAATTAATTCACCTTTGCTACTTATCCTACTTCTTCTTCTTGTAGTAGTAGTTATCAACTCTTTTTTTAAAGCTATCAATCTGATTATTTCAATACGATACCGTAACTGATATACTTGTTTGATTTCATCCATCATTGCCTTTAACGCATCTTCACCCCTTTGATCATCTTGTTTGATTTGGAGAATAAGTGATACAATACTGTTTCCGATATCAATTACTTTATCAAATAATCTTTCTTCTTTGAATCTTTTCAGTTCATTATCCAATCTATGGAAAAGAGTTTTCCTTTCTCCACGCAATCTTGAAGACTCAGATTTAACTTCTTTAATCATATCATCACAACGCCTTGACAGATATTCTGAAACCATCTCCATTGCAAGAAACATTGAAGCATCGTTTTCTTCCACATTCATGCTTCTTTATTTCGTTTCTTCCTCTTTTCGAATCCCACTCTTCTTCTTATTGATTTGGGGTTTTTGTCTAATAAGAGAGAGAAAAAAGAGAGCGAGATCTAAACCTGACTTATTACTTTAAATAGCGTCAGATATATATCGATAGTGTGGAAGGCCCAAGGCCTGTAAAAGTGTGGAAGGCTTAAGGCCTGTAACTGAGGGGGCCCAAGACTTGTTTCAGTTATTGGGGAGAAGCAGACAGTTGTGCAAAGAATTTTATCTGTGTGTCGTAGTTGTATGTGGGCATGTGGGCCGAATCAAAAGATGCCATGTGTCCAAAAAACTAAAACCTATGTATGGG
>JABWDY010036014.1:0-10147 GCA_013358455.1 Thalictrum thalictroides | reverse complement strand
ACTGTATAGTTAAGAGGTAGATGATGTATTACATAGAACTAATGAATACTGATGAAATAAAGCAGATTGTGTGTATTGTAGTTTGTATGATATCATATTTTACAGAGATGGATAATGTTTAATATCCAAAATGTAGTCTATATAGGACAGTATTGATGAAGATTTCATTATGCTCCTATATAGGTCCCTACTGCAGACTTTGCTGCTATCTGCTGGAGTGTTGTTTGTTGTCTGTTGTCTTCGTTGCTCGTGCAACGAATATTGCGGTTGATCGATGGCTTGATGTTGAAATTTGTTTCAGTTTTTTTTTAGCTTTTGTTGGAAGTTTATTTCTTAAACATTGTTCGTAACTTGGTATCGCAAACAGTAATGTAACATTCAGTTTGTTAGTTGTTAGTTTTTTTGATGTATCAGTGTATGTTACCATTTACCAATATACCAATATATTATCACTCTATCAGTGTATGTTATTTTATTTTTTTTGATGTATAAGGTTTTTTTTTTGCTGTATAAGTGTATGTTAATTGTTATGGTAGCAGTTTTCAAGTCAACCTGAACCTGACCTGAAAACTTGACAGGTCAGGTTCAGGTTTAAGGTTTGGGGGTACAGACCTGAAAACCTGACTGACCTGACTCAGGTCTGACCCGACCTGACCTGATTGCCACCCTTACTCAATTCCACCATTTGTTCTTTAGTCGACTCACTTGATGATGAGCTGCCTGCTTGACTCGGTTTTTGCCCGGTTTTGCTCGGTTGTCGCCGATCGCGTCCATTCTTGATGTCTTCAACTCCGAAGCCTTCCGGACACTTGTACAACAAGACATGGACCTAATACAAGGACTCATAACTTTACATCACATGTGAAATATCCGTTTTACCCTTGTTTGTCACAATTCACAAGATATAACATTTACAATCTCCCCTTTTGGGAACTTCTGACAAAAACAACATATGAATATACACAACACATGTTTATAGAAAAACAAAGCAATTATGAGTCACTTGTAGGCAATAAGTCCCCCTTAACTTTTGCTCCCCTTTAGTATGTGCCTGTAGATAGAATCTTGAAAACAAACTCACATACTGGGGTTAGGGTTAGACAACACATATATAAACAAGATCATGAAAAAATAAAACCATCACTTATGAGATAAGGTCATAAAGAAATAAACATAAACATCAACCTATATTCATATATCTCTTCTCCCCCTTTTTGTCAAAATTTGACAAAGGGTCCTTGCTCAAACAAAAAAAAGATCCCAAATGATGTCCAACCATGAACAAACACTGAGAACAGCTGCAAGGAGAGTTAACATAACCAACAAGATAACCAATTGAAAAGACAATTGATAAAACAAGGAAGAAACAGGGTTAACCAACTGAGATATATGGTATCATGCTAAACACACACAACATGATATTCAGAAAAAACAAGTGTGTGAAGCATAAACATACTGATGTGCACCACATATAAACATAACCAAATATCCAACAAAAGATAAAGAATATAAACCCTGATATTATGTATATATGGACCATCCATAGCAAAAGATATAAGATATGAAAACATATAAAACAACCATATCATGTTATAGAGTGAAAAACCGAACCAACTATATAAGCAAAAACATCAGTTTTTCCATGTACACATCAAACTAAAAAAAACTAAACATACCAACTGATGCAAGATACCAACTAATAGTTATAAAAAGAAAAACAACTAAACATGCAACTATAAAAAGAAAACCTAGACCTCAACAAAACTGACAAGGACTCCTAGACAACCTCCACAGGGGGACCTAATTGAAATTAGGTCGGTCATCATCGATCCTTGTGTGTTCCCCATCAGACACTACTCAAGTACCTGAACCACCTGCACCAGGATGTCCACCAAAACGACCATCATCATATATATGTGAACCCGGATATCTAGGTTCAACCTCCTCTGCCCTCCTCCAAAAAGGTAGCTGGTGGAGCCTCAGGTCTCTCACATAGTCGCCCGTCTCCTGAATTTGCCGACCCTGAGCTATGATGGTAGCCTGCATATCCTGTATGCTCAGGGTCTGCATCTGGACAACCTCCTCCATCCTGCCAAGGTAGTCGAGTACTCTATCCTCGAAGTCCAGCTCTCCTGGTCCCTTTGGAATCTTCATAGCCCTCTATGTCTTCTTGCTGAGTGCTTCCAATGCACTCACCCAGGCTGTAAACTCTCTAAGTATGCCCTCAGGAACCAATTCCTTGATTAGAACTCCATATGGCAATGCATTGTTTACTACTCCATCAAATGCATTAGCCATCCGGTACCACACTATCAGAGCAACATCCAACTTCTCCCCAAGTGCTGCCCTCCAAAGCCAGAAGACCTCATCCTTCTGAATCTCAGCAAGGGTGCGATTCTTGCAGTAGACTGTACTCAATATGATCCTATGAAGGATCCTCCATCTAGCACCCATCTTGGCCGTCGAAATCTATTCAGTAAAGGGAAACATCTTGCCCCACAGAAGAAGCATCCCCTCGTGCATCAGATCAGCATCCATGCCTGGTGTCAGACACAAGGAGTTTGTGACCCTGAACTCAGGTAGAGGTCTCTCAAAACCAAAACTCTCAGCAAGGAAATCAGGAGTGATCACAAAAACATAACCATATAGAAAGGTCTTGAAAGAAGGTGGATCAAAAGAAATCTCTGACATGTTGGAGTAGAAGTACTGTGATGTCAGCTTGTGTGCCTTGCTCTCAAAGCCATTGAAAACAGATAAGCCCGAAGAAAATAGAATATGCTCTAAATCATATGGCTCAAGGTCTTCAACTACAACTGCTCTCTCAACAGATATAAGACTGCGAGAAAACTTCCTGGTGAAGAGATCTCTTGTAGCAGATGAAGGGTGAAGTAAAGAAGGTGCTCTTCCTATAGAATGTGAAGGATGAGAAGTAACTGATTCATGAATAGCAGAAGAAGATGAAAGACCATAACCTCTGGTTTTTTTTGGTGCCATGAAAAAAAAAAATAGAGAAGCAGAAACGAAGATAAGAACAAGATGAAACTGAAAACCAGAACTGCAGAGAAACAAATCTGTTAAAACAGAGGTTTAGAGAAACAGATCTGAAAGAAAAAGATGAAAAACAATGAAAATCAGGAACAGATCTGAAGAAAACTGAGGTTTATGAGCTTGTATAAAGGTTTAATGGAGGTTATGAGAGTTTGGATCGAAATTGTGTTTGTAAAGAAAGAATAGGATGACTTATATAGAAAAACGAAATTGGGCTGAAATCAGTTTGGCCCAAAGACAAAAAGCACGTCAGTTGACTGAAAGGGAATATAAAACAGATTTTTTAAAGCTTGAGTCTACTGATGGTATGGAGAAAAAGAATTATGAACGGTCAGTCGACTGAAGGCAATTTATACAAAGCCCATTAAACCGTCAGTCGACTGAATAAGCCCATATCCATTTAAAAAAACCGTCAGTCGACTAATGACCTGCTGCAACCTGATTTTCCGATAATTCCGATTTTTCTTCTAACACATCCGTAACTTATCCAAACAAAATCCAAACATCATGACAAGTTCAAAACCATAAACTAAGTATCATCGTCTTCCCGGTTTAGCACAATCGTTTCTCAAATCCATCAAGTTTTTTATCAAATCCACTAGATTTTGCAATTAAATGCCGATCAACATTTCTCTAAGTCACGTACAACTCAAATCCATCAAACGGATACATCTTTCATGCTTGATAGGTCACACACATTGGATCTCAGTTTTGGGTCATCTAGGACACACAACCAATGCATGCAACAAGATATAACATATCATGAAAAACATACACGCATGGCAAAACATAAGCATGAACACAAGATATAACATGAAACGTACAACATGCGATTATGCAAAAACAACATCAAGATAATTAGAAAAGCATTGAAGAAAGCATCGATCACATAAGTTTACAAACACAAGAAGTGTGCCCATCACATAGGAATTAACATGATCTCCAATAATGCCCCGACTACACCAACCACAAAGATACACGCGGTTTTCACTCGTATCGGTGACATGCCGACCACTTCCATTGATGTTCACTCACACTTATCATGTCTTTGAAATTATGGATCAAGGCATTCACATAAACAAAGCAAGATATACCAAACTTAAACCAAGATCATGACAGGAATGCGATACCGACACGGGTAACCTTTTCATGTCATGATGAGACCAGGCATAAGAAAGGATTACTTTCAGCACATAAGCTTCCTGTTACCTGAAACACTTAAGATAAAATGTGAAGCCCTGACAACACATATATAAGAAATACAACTAAGTAAAACTTGTATATAAAAATGGCATCGCACTACCTGTCTCAAACAAGCAACTGCCTACGTACCCCAAACAAGTATATGTATAAAACGGGGTACATGGGATCAGACACCTCGTAGTTCGGTTAAAGGGTCCACTTAACATATAAGTGCCAATGAACCCTAAAGGAACACCTAGTAATTAGGTGCTGGAAAGGATGCTAAGGTGCCTCCAAGTATAAGACTTAGGCACAGATCGACTATGCCTAGTCATAGCAATGTGAAGGCTTTCATCAAGCATGTTACTTAGTAAATCCTCAGAGATACCTGTAACCTTAGCAACTGATTGAGGCTTTTTGATGTGACGATAGTACATGCGATTTCTAGGACAAGATCTGAAAGAACAGCTTCTAGAACCAATCCCTTGGTGAGAGGCTTTCACAGATAAATATGCCTTTAAGTGGTCTTTCTCTCCTTTAAGTCTAGCTAACTCACCAGTAAGAACATCAACAATTAGATATGCTTCTTCCCTATCTTCTGTGACTTTAACAAGATCATCAGTGAGTTGTTGGTGCTTTGAATCAAAATATGAGATGACCTTTTTGAGACCATGAATGATTCTTTCCGTCTCTTCACAAGTACCCTTGTAAGCATAGTCACTCTCAACTTCACCGTCCTCAGCATAATAATCACTCTCTGAAGGTCCAGAACACAACTCCTTGCCTTTGAAAGAAGTTCTAGCCATGAGTGCTAGGCAAGTAATGGTGTCTATGTCATTAGTGCTGAGAGGAGAGACAAGACACTTATGATGTTCTTCAAGAGTGGTGGTTGACCTAGATGTGATGCTCAACTTCTTTGGTCGCCATACTCTAGTGATTTTTCCTGCAGAAGATTTGTTGACTAGAATTTCAAGATTTTTCTTCTTAGCCTTAAGTGAGGCCACTGTTCTTCTTAAGTCATCTTTTCTGTTACTCTTCTTGTTAGCTCGTCTCTTCCTGCAGAATCTCTGAATATGTCCTGGCTGACCACAGTAGTAACAACTCTTGACTCTATGGTGAAGAATCATGTCTTGTACTGCTACAAAAGTCTGTGTCTCTTTAGAAGCCTTGTATCCTAATCCAGACTTATCATGTACACTCCTCGACACCTTCAAGAGATGATCTAAACTCATTGTCTCAGGATTGGAAGTAGACTTTCCAATAGATATCTTCATTTTCTTCAGTTCCTGAGACAAAGTCTCCTTCTCATCAGAGAAAGATTGTAAGGATGACTTAAGATTTGTGACTTGATCTTCAAGTCCATCCTTCTCGACTTGAAGCAACTCACATTTGTCATTTAGTTATCTAATTTTGGTCATGTTGCTTTCTAGTCTTTTTGCGGCCTTTTTAAATTCTTCATAAAGCTCGTTGTAGGCTAACTGTAAATCATTAGCTTCAGAATCACCCTTTAAATCGCTATCTCCACTATCTCTACCTGAGGTCTCATATTCAGGCTTAGACACAGAGATTGCCATTAAAGTTTTCCTTGAGGTGGAATCTTCATCCTCTAAAGAATCATAGTCGCTCTCAGTATCTGTCTCTGATCCTGTAGTCGCCTTCATTGCCTTGGGTCGGGAGGTGCTACTGGGACACACTGTAGATATGTGCCCAGTGCCTCCACAAGTATAACACTTCTTCTCATCTGACCCTTGGCTTTTCTTTCTGTTAAACCTTGATTGATATTCCTTACACAATGGTGTCCAATATACTAGAGGGGGGATGAATAGGGTATTTAAAAATATGCTAACAAAGATCACCCCCAACAACAAACACCAAGGCAAACTGTCACTAACTCAGAGCAACCTAACACTAATAGATATGCTTAGTAAACCAAGATGTGGAATTAAAAGATTATACTAAGCAAGATACTAACAAGCTATAAAACCAACAAGCATTAAACAAGAGATGTAAAGCTATGGAGTTAGTTTTCAATCTCTACACTAAGTATCAACTCAACCTCCTAGTCATTAGACACTTGTTCAACTAGATTAAGATGATTGGATCAACCTTAATCAATGAACTAAGTAATCCAACTCTAGTTGTAGATTTGTTGTGGAGTTGAGGGGGTGAGTAGAGAAAGAGGCACTCTCACCCTTTCCTCGACTACAATACAAATCAACTAGAAGATTGGTTTGATGAGAGGTAGAGATTTAAAACAAGTTAAACTACAAAGCAAGAAGAAACTTAAGTAAAGAGAGCAAACCCCACAAGACAAGATTATAGTGGTTCGGCCAATGAAGCCTGCATCCACTCTTCAAGTACTCCCTTATATTAAGAATCCCAAAGCTAAGGTGAACCTCCTCTAGCTCTACACCACTCCCATTAGTGTTGGATTACAACTTGAAAGAAATGAAGACAAGTCCCTTAGTCTTCAACCAAGATTCCACCTCTTGGATTTGTAGTAGGGTGTAATCTCAATTACCCTAACCTAGATCTACAATCTAGGGTTTTTCACCAAACTTGTTGTAGAACAATTTGGGTTTTTCTCTCTCTTGAAGAACTCACTTGATGAGTAGATAGAGAAGAAGATAGAAGCACTCTAGGGTTTATAATGATACCCTCTTACAAACACTCACTCTCTCTTGAATGGATTGAAAAGATACGAAGAGTTGAGTGGAAGGAAGATGATGATTTCTCTCTACAATGAACTCTCACAAAGATAGGTTAATGGCCTCTTGAAAAGCTCTTGATGAAATCCCAAAATCCTTAGAGAAAACTCTCTTATAATGTTGCTTTTATAGGCAAAACCCTAATTGAGTCATTGGTCAAAGTCATAGGACCAACTAGGGTTTTGACCGAGTGAACCGGGAGTGAGTCGGAGCAAACTGGGTGAAATTTCAGCAATTCCCGCAAATCAGTTGATTGATGCCTTAAATTATATTTTCGGCCACTGAAGCTTTGTAGGTCAGTCGACTGACCTTTTAGCACTACTGGACCCACAAAAGGTCAGTCGACTGACCTTATGGGATGTCCTGATCCTTCATAACTTCAGTCGACTCCTTCATAATTCAGCTGCCTGCTTGACCTGCTAGCTTGACTTCCCGTTGAGCTCGGTTGCCGCTGTTCACGTCCATTCTTGATGTCTTCAGCTCCGTAGGCCTCCGGACACTTGAATACTAAGACCTAGACCTAATACAAGGACTCATATAACTTATAGTACATGTGAAATGTCCATTATGCCCTTGGCTGTCACAATTCACAAGATAAAATATTTACATTGATGTGCTCTTGTCATTTGTGTTGAAAGAAGTAGATTGATTCCTCACGAAGTTCTTGCTCTTTTGGTACATCCTTCCCATTCTTTTAACCATCAACACAAGATCTTTATTATGTTTTTCAGGAACGGAGGATTTAAAAGCAATAATTGACTTCTCAGGAGTAGGCTTGTCTTCTTTAAAAGTTCTTGGAACAATCTTCATCTCAAATGTTTGGATAGAATCAACCAGTTCTTTTAAGTCGAGCTTCCCAACATCTTTTGATTCTTCAATGGCTATAACTTTGGGATCGAACTTGACTGGGAGAGAACGAAGAATCTTCCTGACTATCACAGAATCTTCAACCTGCTGGCCTAAACCCCACATAGAATTGGTGCAGTCTTGTAGTCTGAGCCAGAATTGCCCAAACTTCTCAGAGTCTTTCATTTTCATTCTTTCAAACTCACTGGTCAGCATCTGCAACTTGGAGTCTTTGACTTGGGTGGTTCCTTCATGTGAAAGTTCTAGAATATCCCAAACTTCCTTTGTTGTCTCACAAGTCATGATGGACTTAAAATCTTCAGGAGATATGCCACAATTTATGGCATTTAGAGCTTTAGCATTTGCATGACTTCTTGCTTTATCAGCGGCTGACCAAGTATCAATAGGAGCAACTGAAGTGATTGGCTTGCCATTAACTATTGAGGTGAAAGTTGGTTCTGCAAAAACATTCTCTACAACATCCCAACATAAAGGATTAAGTGACTTTAAAAATATTTCATTCTAGCTTTCCAGAAAGTATAATTTTTACTATCAAACAAAGGTGGCTTTTTCACGGCGCTTCCCATTGTCGTGGACATCATTGTGTGGATCTTTTTCTCAGGTGTTTAAACCTTGAATGAGCAACTCGGCTCTGATACCAATTGATATTTCTACACAATGGTGCCTAAGCACTAGAGGGGGGGTGAATAGTCTATTTCAAAACTTACTCACAAAGATCACCCCCAACTGATGTAACTGAGACAAGTTGATGCTAACAGATATGCTTAAGATATACTAAGTGTGGAAAATAAAAAAACAATCATAAGCAAATTTAACACAAGTAGTAAAACCAACATACACAAACATTACGATGTAAACAAGGAGTTAGTTATCAATCTCTACACTAATCAACAAAGCAACCTCCTAGTCCTTGGATACTTGTTCAACTAGATCAATATAGATAAATCAATCTTAATCAATGAACTAAGTAATCCAATCCTAGTTCTAGATTTGTTGTGGAGTATGAGGGGGTGAGTAGAGAAAGAGACACTCTCACCCTTTTCTCTACCACAATACAAATCAACTAGAAGATTGGTTGGATGGGATGTAGAGATTTCAAACAACCAAGCAACAAAAGCATATAAGAAAACTTAAGTAAAAGGAAACAAACCACAAGACAAGATTATAGTGGTTCGGCCAATGAAGCCTACATCTACTCTTCAAGTACTTCCTTGTATTAAGAATCCCAAAGCTAAGGTGAACCTCCTCTAGCTCTACACCAATCCCTTTAGTGTTGGATTACGACTTGAAAGAAATGAAGACAAGTCCCTTAGTCTTCAACCAAGACTCCACCTCTTGGATTTGTTGTAGGGTACGGTGTAGTCACAATTACCCGGATCTAGGGTTTCACCAATCTTGTTGAAGAACAAATTGGGGTTTTCTCTCTCTCTTACAATAACCTCTCAAAGGTAGATAGAGAAAAGAATTTGAAGCTCTCTAGGGTTTATAGAATACCCATTAACAACATTCACTCACTCTCGCAAGATTGAAAGGATTGGGTTGAGTGAATGGAAGGAAGATGAATGATTTCTCTCTACAAGTCTTTCTTATCAAGCTAGGGTTTCTCTCTTGAATGCTCTTGAAGAAATAAACAAAATCCTTAGTAAAATCATCTTCATGTGTTGTTTTTATAGTCAAAACTCTAAAAGATCCGTTGGTCAAAGTCAGTTGACCAACTAGGGTTTTGACCAAGAAAGCCGGAGGAATCAGGGCTGAACCGGAGCAGAAAAACCATAAATCCAGTCAGTCAGTCGACTGTGTTTAATTACGGAATTGCCACTGTGGGTCAATCGACTGACTAAAAGACCAAGTCAACCTACTGTGAGTCAGTCGACTGACTCGAAATCTAAATTCCACCATTTGTTCTTTAGTCGACTCACTTGATGATGAGCTGCCTGCTAGTGGGTTTTAACATGGCACGACACTTCAACTACCGTGCGTCCTAAACATTTCAATAGAAATGTTTATAAACTTACCATCATGGCAAGGCAGTTGAAGTGCCTTGTGGCTGAAATAATGGCACGACAGCCGTGTGTTGTGGGTAGACACTTTGAATGCCGTATGGCTCATTTCAGAAGGTTGGATAGAAGTGACCAAATTCACCTCCCCATTGGGAAACAAATTCTTGCTCTTGGAGGTGGATTTTCGACTCCACCTTGTGGAATCCACCTCCCATTGGGAATGCTCTTATGCCTAATGCATCTTTGGTGATGTATTTATTTCAGTTTTATTGGGTTCTCTGTTTGTGGTCACTAGAGTCTAGACATAACTGATGGATTTTATTTCAGGCATTATTCAATATT
>JABWDY010035994.1:986-17711 GCA_013358455.1 Thalictrum thalictroides | reverse complement strand
TTTTTTTTTTTTCTTTGGGTTTCGATCCAAAAAGAGATGAGAAGTTGGAAGGGTTTTAGTTTTTATAGTTTCAGGACTTCTCAGGTAAGGAAAAAGAAGAGTGAGGAAATGCTGAAATATTTTTCCTCTTCCGTTATGAAAAGGTTGTGATGTCTAAATAGAAAAATATGTCTAACTAAAATGGACAGGACACAAGCGATTCAATGGGGGTTTTTTTTTTTCTTTATTTAGAAATGATTTCAATGTACTATACCCAAAATAACAATGGCATTGTCTTTACCACAAAAAACCAGTACTTCTAAAATTTGCAAGATAATGAAAATGCACCATAGACATTGCAATTTATTGAGGAAATCCTCGTCCAGGCGGCAATCTCCAATTTGCATTGGATATCCCCAACTGACCAACCCAAACCATGACCATCATCCCTCCTTCTTCAGTTTAGGCACAAAAACTCGTTTATCCTACTTGTTTCCATTAGGTTGTAGTAGGGCTGGAAATGGATTCAGATTAATCCGAAATCCGAGTAGCACCATTGCTTGTTCATGCAACGACAACTCTGTCTGCTTTGCACTTAGTACCATTGTTAAGGGAGCAAAGCACTGCTCCTTAGCTCTTAGGAGCAAAAGGTTATCCTCCAAACAGAAGGTGAGAAGGATCATGCATCACATTGCCATAGTTGGAGCCTTGGAGGAAAGCACTGCTCTTTTTATGCTGCCAAGTGCTAAGAAACGTAGGATCAGTGGTTGGGCCAGTTTTCGGATGATCGAAAGAACAGAAACGAGTAAAAACTTATCTCCGTTCACGAAGGGATTGCCAGGCCCACGTTGAGCTGGACTCAGGACTGGGCCAGGAGCAATAGTGTGAGATCTTAGCCCAACTTGACATCCCAACTGTCATTGTGATCGCCGACTCTGTTTTGATTCAGATTCAAGATCGAAATAGAAAGAAAACTTGGAAACGTTTTGCTGCAATTTTGGAATAGCAGAACAATGAACGCATTCAATTCGATTTTCTCTTTCTTACTTCTTCTTCAATACTTCTTCTGTGTTGTTCCTTCTTCTCTTGCAATTCCTTCTGGGTAATTTTTTTTTCTATCTTAAAACCTAATTTTACTTCATTTTTTCTTTCAATCTAAATGAAATATAATCAGATTAGATTCAGTTGTTGTTTTAGTTGTTATAATTAATTGAATTGTGTTTTTTGTAGAACGACTGAAGGTTACACCATTAATGGTAGAGTGAAGCTAGAAGGTAGGCTCTTTGTAATTTTCTACTGTTGTTATCTTTTTTTCTAGTTATTTGAGCTAATTTTTTTTGAGTTTTTAGTTAGTTATATTGACTCAACTTAGAATATTTGAAATCATGTTATATCAATTGTGATGAACATGGGCGGTTGTACCTGAAGAGATGAAAATAACTTAAAAAGGAATAGAACTAATGTTGAAGATTATGGGAATGAAGTAGGTTAACCAAACATGGGTAAGTTGCTCGTTTGAAACTTACTTGCATTTGAGAGATTGAACATGTAAGGGATTTCTTAGAATTGATTATATTTGTGAGTAGAACTGGGCTCAATGGCAGATTCTAAGTATTGGGATTGGGCAGTGCAAACCTGCAAACAGAAGCCACCATTTTTTTTTTATCCTTTTCGAAGTTCAAGAATTGGTTTTATGAGCCAAAAGTTAACTAAAACGTTCTCAAATATCCATCACACATATTTTGGGCAATCATATCCGATTGAACATGGAAGGGTTAATAAAATTTTTATAAGGTTTTCAAGACATAATGTTCTTAGGACTGAGAATTAGTGGTTCTCCTAGGAGCTAGGATATTACTTTAAGCAGTTTCAAAAGCCTTAGGGGTCTCAAGTCTCAAACTAATTACACTATGTGATGGGGATCGCAGAAGAATGGAAGTATGGAACTGGCCTGATATGCAGTTTTTTCAGCTGGCAGTCAGGCACCTTATTATGTTGATGAATGCGACCCACTTGTTTAATGGGGATAATCTGAAAACCAATTTTCGGAAATAAACTACTGTAGTAACATTATCCTTCAAAAATTAGTGAATGAATGGAAGGTATATAAATGTTCACAAAATGAAAGAGAGTTCAAAAGAAGAGCAATTGTTTGAATGTTGTTGGCTTTGGGCATCTGTGGGTATCATTTTTCGAGAGAAGAGAAGTGTTTCAGTGTTTCTGGAGTTGTGAGTCAGTTGTTTGATGAAGCTGAAGGAAAAAAGTTTGCTAAGGTTGAAGTATTAGTACCACGTTTAATAGGTGTTTGGAAATTTCATAGCTCAGTTTTGTCTGAATGTTGAGCGCACTGTTAGAGTTTGTTCAGTTATGTACTCTATACTTTAGATATCTTCAATAAAATTTCATCCTTTTAATACTTCATTACTGAATACTTTTCATTTGTTATTTCATAAGTTTCTAATAGCTTGCAATTTGATTTGGCAGGTTTGGGAGCAAAGGGGTACGGTCTTCCGGCAAAAATATCTAATGCCAAAATCATACTCAATGGTGGCCAAAGGGTGACCTTTCTAAGGCCAGATGGTTATTTTTCATTGTATCCTTCCTGTTATGTTTTTCTGCACCACATTTCACTCTGGAGTTTGTGAATATAAAAATTGGCCTATGCCACCTTTTTTTTTTTTTCATTCTAGTTTGCAAAATTTCATGGCTATTATATGAACTAGAATAGGGGTAATTCAATGTCTTTAGAGGTGGTTCCACTACCAAAAGCGCTACCATGTTGTACTTTGGCAGCAGGATCATCCCTTTTCTAGTTCAAAATCAACTGGGGCATTCACAATAGTATTGACGTATTAAGCACAACTAGCATGGTTGTAGCAATTCGTTTTTGTTCTTATATGTATCTGTCAAATTTGAGATACCTCATATACCCATGGTTCTTCTGTTTTTCCTTATATTAGGTGGGTGGTTAATTTTACTTGTGGTTATGGCAACATTGTCACAGACGTTATGACACCAGCACAGTTTTTTCATGTTGCACAACTTAGAAATTAATATAAGTTTGTATGATGCATTTATCCCATAAAGATCCATACCACATACATTCAACTGATCCTATGTTGCAGATGAACTGTTTTTCCTTTGTCATGGTTGGAATTGACCGTATTATTTCTGCAACTCGTGGTTTGAACCTAGTCGTCATTTAATACTCATATGTTACAGTCTGTTGAAGTCGCAACTGGAAGGCGTCCTATGAATTAGTCGGTATCATGTTATTTTTCCATAATGCATGTAATTTCTTTGCTTTATCACAGTTTCTGCAGCACTTCCTTTGTAAGGTGTGTCCTGTGTGGGTTATATGGTCAATTGTGTAGCCTGCGTTCCAGAATTAAAAAGGTTTATTCTGTTATATTTTAGTCCTTAATTGTGAAAGCTGGTGGTCCATTTTAGTGTCCCACATTGCTATGAATTTGGGCATTTAATTGATAGAAACTGGATAGTGATTTTAAGACTGCTTTGCAGTCTGTCGTATGCAAACATTGGAAATTTCTTAAAGATTCCTTCTGAACAGAGAGCTAATCTGTAGGTCTGTATAGAAGATTCACTTGATAATTTTAAGTATTTTCCTGTTTCCTGTGATTATAATATTACATGGATCCACTTCATTTATTTTATCGATTATAACTCACTACTCACTAGATCCAGATAATTTGGCTAAAAATTTGCCTTAACCTGTCACGCTAGTCACGATGTGCCTGCAGGAACTCATCTAATTGAAGTGGCCGCAGTTGGTTATTTCTTTTCTCCTGTAAGACATTATCTTCACTTCCTCAGTGGATATCATGAGATGCATTTTAAATGAGTTATACTTATCATTCTCTTTCTTATATATAGGTGCGTATTGATGTCAGTGCAAGAAACCGTGGAAAGGTCCAGGCAGCATTGACAGAAACCAGGAGGGGTCTAACTGAACTAGTATTGGAGCCTTTACGAGAGGAACAATATTATGAGGTACATTAAGGTTCCATTTCACATGTGGCTGTATATATACTCTTGCTGATAGTTGTCCATGTCTTACATTGGCTGTAATTTTGTCTCACATTTATATTTTTTGGTAACAGATAAGGGAACCTTTCAATGTTATGTCTCTCTTGAAGAGCCCGATGGGTCTCATGATGGGTTTCATGGTGATCGTCGTATTCCTCATGCCTAAATTGATGGAGAACATGGGTATGGTACTCCTAACTCGTTCATGACTTTTCTTTGGGCACATTGTTTAAATTGTTAGGTTACGAGGAATATTAGCAAGCTCACCTCCTGGGATTTGGTGTAAATCGAGCCATTTTTTGTTGAAATATTGTCTTGGTCTACTTGGATACTGGCCCATATCAAGTGGACCAATCTTTACAGAAGGTGGCCTGGACATTAGTCTCTCTTGAACCATTTATTAGGTCCAAACTTATGTCTTTAATTAGCATGTGCATTAGAACTGCGGGATGGGAGGAGGTATATCAGTACCTACTTAAGCCATATGCATGGAGCCCCCATGGCAGGAGTTTGGATTCATCCTTTGAAACAACTGGACCATTTTCTGTTGTGAGGACTCCAGAGTACAACCTCATGAATAACCTTCACAGTTGGTGGTGACTTTTCTCCTGGACCAAAACATTAGTTATGGACTGTTAAATGAACGGGATATATACTATATTTCAATCTCAGCTGGTCTTGTCCAGGTGAGATCCACATGGTATGACCCAGATCAATCTTCTTGCTATTACCAATACCTGTGTGGCAGCTTGTTAGTTAAATTTCAGGTCATAGTATATTGTGAGGTAAAATTCTTTCGGATTGGCAGTCATTTTTTCTATTGTTTTGTCATCAGACCCTGAAGAAATGAAGCGAGCGCAAGAGGAAATGAGAAACCAAGGTGTTCCTTCTCTAGCAAGTTTGTTACCTGGTGGAGCTGCAAGGACTTGAAATATACCTTCCGTAAGATCTTGGAGCTTGGTATTCAAGTTGAGCTTGTAGAAGGACCTTGGTTGATAAATTTACTTGCGAAACCAACAAGTTTCAACTTAGTGCAAGCTAGGTAGATATTATAGTATGTCATCGTATCAAATTTGTTCCCAGAAAACATCTATGTTACTAATCACACTATTATTTTGGGGAAAAAAAATTGAATTACAAATTTACAATTGTTGTAGTGAACAAGATATTCTGATTGTGATGAGAAATTTTGCTATCAATGCTTTATTGTGATTGTTGTACTTGTACAACCCAATGGTTTGTAAAGACTGTTATCTACACTGTTTTTGTCCTTGTAGAAACCCAAAATTTGTTGTACAGCCCAATGGTTCGTTGTATTTCTATGATTTCACCTAATGCTTTAAACAAAGTATACTCACTAACCAGATGCTGCAATATATGGTAGTGCTTCTGCTACTGCTATCATTTGTTTCCCTTTAATCTGCAATAATGATTAGAGCGATTGCATGCATGGGGTTGTTACCATATCAAATGTTGATGGTAGTTCAACATTTATCTTGGAAGTGTGTTTACTCCGGTTCCAATGTAAGAGGTTTCAGATAAGCAGAGTTTCAGCTTCATGCTAAACGTCACTTACACTCTGACAGTAGATGTTTAATGAACTCTTTCCACTGCATGGAACATTGATCTTTTAATCTTTATTTCAAGTCCAATCTAGTCCTCTATGGTACACCATATGAAGAATCCAAACTACTTTTACATTTTTCTGGCATATCTCCCTCTGGGGGTGTCATAAACCAAAATGATGTCAAAATAACCATTTGTAGGATTATCTTAATGGACACAATCATGGTACTCTCTACTTTTCTGCCAAACCTCTTTGATCTAAAACACTTTCTTACCACAAAAGCACTATTTTCTGCAGGGAAGCAATCAAGCAGCCAAGCAGATATTCGCAATTCTGGGAGCTTTCAGAAATGGAGACGAATTGATCAGGAAGTGGAACTAAAAAGCCCAATAACAAGCCCAACAAGAAAAGGAAAAAGACCAGGCCTGGTACTGAAAATTTGGATCATCGTATCTATAAAGTCGGCCCAATATTCATTTCATTTTGACGACTATGTGTAGTCCTGCTTTTCCTCTTCTCGGAACTACCCCTACTTTGTTAGATATTTACTAACAAACCCCTTTCTCCATCAAATTTCTGCAAAATTTTATCTCTCTCTATTTCAAAACAAAATCTTCTCTCTCTATAACGCCAACAAGACTCTGAAACCCTACAGTATCAGTAAACTCTAAACACTTCAATCATCACCACTCAAATTGAATCTTTCTACATCTTTTGCATATTTCAGTTGCAGAATCAATGAAAATCTCTGTTACAGAGAATGATCAATAGGTTAGTTATTTATTGATCTTAAAGTTAATTCAACGTTTTGTTTTTGCGCTCAATCTCACTTTGTTTTTTTCTTTCTACTATCAATTCAATTTTTTTTTTTATGTAATTGATTAATAACGCAATTGGTTGATTATGTATCGTAATGAAATCTGTTACTGTTAGGGTTTGAAGATTCTAAGTTGCATTTGTTTTGGAATTTCGATATTAGTTTTTTGAATTTTGTAAATTTAGTTTATGTCATAGTTACATTTGAGTTTCATTAGGGTTCACATAATTATTGAGGTGGATTTGTTGGATAATGGGTGGAACTTATAATTTACATTTTAGATAGTTCAGGTTAGTATATTGATTAATGTGTATTCACATAGTTGCAGTAACTAAATATGCATTTATTTTTAAGTATTGGACTTAAGGTAAGGCCAATGTTATTAAGTACACCAAACTCCAAAAACATGGCAGGGGTTTTGACTTCTATCATATACTATCCATTGTAAGTGGTGTGTATTTTTTTAGTAAACATTCAGTATTTTGTTAGATTATGTGGTAGTGCAATAGCTTGGCAGTTGGCACCCAACAAGTGACAATTAGCGCTTAGAACCATAGTTGAAAATGTCAATTTTATGCTAACATCCGATTTTTGGAAGAATGGATATATCCGAAACTTCAACACTAGATAACAAATCACATGCCGAGATTTGTCGAATATTCGCGAATATTCTGATATCCGATTTAAAAAAAACCGGATGTATTTGTCAAATATTTACGAATATCAATGATTGTTTCATCTGTGCTTAGAACACACTTATTAATTTATTTATAGGGGATTTTGCTTGGTCTCTTTAAGTAATTTTCTCTATGGGGTTTTCTGATTTTTATTTTTTTGTTGCTAAATATTCACTATAGTGTATTTTAGTAAAATCCACTCAATGTTGTTAATGTAAGAACATTACCAAATTTACATTGTAACAATTCTTATCGTGAGTTTTTCTCTCCAAGTGCCGAACTTATATTGCATTGGAACCAAGATGATTTTGTTAGCTTTGTCTTAAGCCATCAACTCACAAGTGTCTTACGAGATTAACTATCTTTGCTTGAGCCTATGTAGAACCAGGCTTTGTACAAACTGTAAGGTGTAGTTCATTCACGTTTATGCATTCGTTAAATTTATATTGCTCTAAATTTGATCGATAGTTCAGCTGTTGTTTCTTTCCTAGTTACTAAATGATTCTAAATCATTTCCAATTCTGAAGGAACACAAAAGATGCACGCGCACATCCATTAGTATATATTTAGATGGGCAATAAAATTGCACGGACTACACAAGCTTCAGCTTCAGAGTATTACCTGCACGACCTCCCTTCTTCATACAATTTGGTTCTCAAAGAGGTTCTTGGCCGTGGCCGTTTTCTCAAATCCATACAGTGTAAGCACGATGAAGGCCTTGTTCTTGTCAAAGTTTACTTCAAACGTGGCGACTCTATTGATCTGAAAGAGTATGAACGCCGATTGTTCCAAATCAGAGAAATATTTCGTTCTCTCCAAAGCCCTCATGTCTGGCCTTTCCAAGTAATACTTCCGACTTCCTTTAATATCTTAAAAATGGTATCTTGATTGTGATTTCTTTCTAATTTTAAATTTTGTGTTACTGTCCAGTATTGGCTCGAAACCGACAAGGCAGCATACCTACTCCGACAATATGTTTTCAACAATCTTCATGACCGATTGAGTACTCGACCATTCCTGAATCTCATTGAGAAGAAGTGGCTGGCTTTTCAGGTTTCATAATATCATTCATTTTTCTTCTATATGGCCCACCTGCTGCATACCTTGCTTCAGTTAAAAACTTCTTCATGTAAAGCTGGAAATTAAGACAGTTTTTCCATAAAATTATAGTTTTCACATTTCACATCATTGCATCTTTTTTCATTACTTTACTTGATTTAAAACACGTTTAAACTTTATATTTCACAAGTTATATTCAAAATCATTTTCCGGTGGCTTCATTTATTAACTTCATTGACATGCACTGTATAACAATATTCATTAAAAGAGGACTGTACAATGTAATAAAAGCTAACAATTTAGGAAACATTAAGTAATAATCTGCTTAACTGGCAAAGGTAGCACTTAAGAAAAATCGTTACAATATGAAGTGAAACTCATTCCTTGTCGGTAATATTTATAATCTATTTCATACTTGGTTAAAATCACACATTTCTGGTTGTGCAGTTACTGTATGCGGTGAAACAGAGCCACGAGAATGGTGTTTGTCATGGTAGGGTTTTGATGAAAATTATTTTTATTTGTTGTTAATCACAATGGAATCTCTTATTTGGGGTTTTCATAATTTGTATGGGTTCATGCAGGTGATATCAAGTGTGAGAATGTGTTGGTCACATCTTGGAATTGGCTATACCTTGCTGATTTTGCATCATTTAAGCCAACTTATATACCTCATGACGATCCTTCAGATTTCTCCTTTTTCTTTGACACTGGCGGAAGGAGGAGGTGTTACCTAGCTCCAGAGGTTTGTTTGTAATCAACTGCATTTCTTTTGTTGTATTTGAACATGTCTAGAAGAGCTCATTGAAGTTTATCTAAAGTTTTCCACCACTATTAGCTTCATTTTTTTCATAACATAATTTGCTTTCTTACCACATCTTTTAAAGATTTTAAAAAGTTCTTGAGGTAGGTGTCCTGAAACTGCTCATGTTTGCAACTTAATTTGTTTTGTAAAGATTGTGTTTTGGCCTAGACGCATAAAATTTATGAAATATGCGGGGGGATCAGAAGTTGTTTATAAGGTTTAGAGGGAATTTCTGTTCTTGTCATATTAGTTATTCTTTAGAGTATATAAAAAAAATGCTTTATTTTTGTTAGCTGTAACACAATAGAACAAATGCAGTTTACTTTCCACTTTATGTTGGATAATTAAACCTAACACTGTTCAAAATTTTCCAGAGATTTTATGAGCACGGCAGTGAGATGCTCGTTGGACCAGAAGCCCCTCTAAGTCCACCTATGGATATCTTCTCCGTAGGGTAAGCATTTAAAATCAGTAAAGCTTAAGTTATTGATTGTTATACCTATTGTTGGTAGGACCTAGTGGCGCTACAAAAGCATTTTTATAATTAAAAGGGTCGTGGCTATCCCAGGTTACTTCTCACTGCAAATCCCGTGAAGTGTCTGATGAGCTGGCCAATTAAGTTAATGAGGTGGAACTAATAAATAAAAAAAACTAACTGAACATCTTCTTCCTCTTTTATGTTGTTATCTGCTTTCTCCAACCCTCTACAACCAAAAACCAATAGATCTCGTTCTCTCTTCTGTTGTTGCTCATCAATTCACTCATATTGTTTTGTTGCCAAAACTATGTTTTTTCGGATAAAAAACCCCAAAGTTTAAAGTTTTAATATAGGATTGATATTTTTTTACTGAATGTCTTATTCAATTCAATTAATTTGTTAATTAAGATTGTATCAACCCAATTTATTTGTGAATTAAGATTGTATTCTGTTAAAAGATTTATAGGAAAACTTCATAGTAAGATTGAAATTATTAGATTTGAATTGATTATTTGAAGTTGGTATGAGATAATTAAAAAACCCTAGACTTCAAAACTTTAGAAATTTTGCAAATGCTTTATTGGTTTGTTTTTTCCAATATGTGGGCTATGATTATTCAATGGAAACAGATTTAAGAAAATGAAAGAATGGAGAAGAAGAGTACTTATTCAATGGAAACAGATTTATGAAAATGAAAGAATGGAGACCAAGAGCACTCTTTTTATTGCTCCTATAATTTTCTCTTTCCTAATCAGCAATAAATAGACAGGTCAGTATTTATTTTTAAGATCTTGAACAATCCAACGGTTGAAGTAGTGAATTCGCGTGGTATGCTGTGAGAAGTAACTCAGGATAGCCTGGCCCTAATTAAAATTGCTCAACTGTTCACTATGCTGTGACTATTGTGAACTTTTTCTGTCAGAACTAGAAGCAATTGGGACTTATGCTCTTCTTGAGGTGTGAAGTTTACATTGTAATATTATGTATAAATAATTTTATACATTCATAAGATTATGTAGTTCGGTAAAGAGGGTTAATTACATAGAATACGATTTTTAAACGTAAAAGAAGCTGGGAGCAAGTAGGAGTGAAAGCCCATTTCCTGTTGCAACTTTCTCAGCAATAAACACACAACAATGAGCATTGTGATGTATCTCTGTGAGGAATGAATGAACCTTTTGTTTTATTTTCTAAAAAAGGTCAGAATTATTAGAAGACTCTTAAAAGGATGATCCGTGTAAACGTTTTCTTCACTGGCTGATTCCATCCCCATCATAGTTATGCGCGCCTATACCTCCTTGCCCATGGGTTTTGTGGCAGGACCCAACATTCATCACCTGGATCAGCACCATTCTGCTCGAAGGTAAATTAGGTTTCCACAATAGAAGTGTTACGAGTCTTATTATTGCCTCGATCCACCATAGAATATCAAAGTTTATATTCCTTAAACATAGGATCGTCTGCAGCACACGCTCATAAGATGTCTTCTTAACTTTGTTGCAATCTATTATCTATTTTTATTTTAGCCAGAACAAGATGTGGGAGCTTTAAGTTTAGCACCCCATGATAAAAATCGGGACCCAATATCAGCAGAAAGTTATCCCTAAGAAATCTTGTACAAATCTTTCAAGAGAAGTGAATGTAGGATGTCCTATTCACTAAAATAGAAAGCATACCGGCTATAAAACATCATGCTTCGAATCCTTAGGTGGTAGCTGATCCACTGTAATTACCTTTTGTAGTGTTGCTGTCCAAACAAAGAAAGGGGTGCTGTATGGAGTACAAGTTATCTCCACCTTGTTTAAAATGCCCCCACTTGATGGGAAAATAGCCTACTTCCATGCTGCCAGTAGCTGGAACAGACTTTGATGTGCACCATGAAACCTGCTATCTGCCATTGTTGCCGCTATACTTACCGACGTTGCTCACCCCGAGCATTTGAATAGTAATGACATATTTTAACTTGATAAAAAAAAGTCTCAAGAGTTTAATTCTGGCTGCTATATATGACAAAATCTGATTATAAACACTGCAGAATACAAATCTGATGTTAAACAAGCAGTATATATGTAGTATATTGTTAGAAGCTTGTTGGATTATATTAATGAGAGTTAGGTTTTATCGATAAACTCATAAAAGTATAAATATTGTTTGGAAATAATTGTTTCAGAATTATTGTCTTAGTGTATGCCACTTTGTCCAGCTGATGCTGCATGAATAAACCATGTTATTTATGGAGAAAATTTCTTTATGGTTCAATTAAATATATGTTTTTGGATAAGTCACTGCATGGTTTCAATTTTTTAGTTCTGACCAGCTTGCATTTTATATTTCCAGATGTGTTATTGCGGAGCTTTTCCTTGAGGGACAACCATTGTTTGAACTATCACAGTTACTTGCCTATCGCAGAGGACAATATGATCCTAATCAAATCCTTGAGAAGGTTGGTTCATGTTTCTTGGTTGTACCTTAAAAAAAAAAGTAATATAAGTTTCTGTTTCTTAAAGTTGTCATTTGAGTTTATACTAATTTCTATATTTTTGGTTTGTCATATACTTAAGTGTTGTTTTTTAATAGTGCAGATTCCAGATGCTGAAATTCGCAAAATGATTCTTCATATGATTCAGCTGGATCCAGAGTCTCGACTATCTGCTGAAAGCTACTTGCAGAGCTATGAAACCATTGTGTTTCCTTGCTACTTTTCTCCATTTCTTCATAATTTCTTTTCCTATTTGATTCCTCTTGATTCTGATACAAGGGTGAGGAACTTTTGCAAACTGAACATTGTAATATGTGGAAAGTCATAACGAATTAGATTATTAGTGCTAAGAAAAGCTTGTCTTGTAGGTTGCAGTGGTACAGAGTGCGTTCCATGATTTACATAAGAAAATGATGAACAAATCAAATGAGGAGATCAACAATGTAGCATGTGCATCATCCAACAACATAAATAGTGAGCCTTGCCAACAACTGGAGAATGCAACACAGAATTTGGATCCTCAAATTGGAGGTCTCAGGAGAGGGCAGCTAGACAAGGATACCATCAGACATCAGTTTCAACTTCTTGGTGATATTACTATGCTACTTGAGGATGTAGAGGAAAGTACGAGTTGTTCTAAAACAAAAGCAACGCTTGAAAATGTTCCCAGCGCTACTTTTGGCAGCATTTGTGCAAAATCTTCTTCTCCGCCAAATTCTAGGCATTCCAGCAAGCAGTCTCCAGGCGAGTTTCTAAAAACTATTATGAAGGAATTTAAGGGGAGAGAGCACGAGGTGTTGGGAAAGATCATCCAGAGTGACTTGGATTCAACAATCATCAACTGTGACAACCAATCAGATACCTCTCGAGTGCCTTGCTTGGGTGTACCAGAACATAATATGAGCTGCGAAGGCATGGTCTTGATTGCGTCCCTGTTGTGTTCTTGCATACGCAGTGTGAAATTGCCACAGTTAAGAAGGTCAGCTGTACTTCTACTAAAATTTTGTTCCTTCTGTATCAGTGATGAAGATCGTTTACAACGGGTTCTTCCCTATGTTATTGCAATGCTTTCTGATCCAGCGGCAATAGTGCGCTGTGCTGCGTTGGAGACATTGTGTGAGATTCTGCCGTTAGTTAGGGACTTCCCTCCTAGTGATGCCAAAATTTTCCCTGAATACATTCTTCCAATGCTCTCTATGCTTCCAGATGACCCAGAAGAAAGTGTGAGAATTTGCTATGCGAGCAACATATCGAAGCTTGCTCTAACTGCATATAGATTTTTGATTCAATCACAAAGCTTGACTGAGGTGGGGGTTCTTGATAAATCGAGTTTAAAGCAGAAATCATCAGCACCCTCTGTTGATATATCAGGGCAGCTACACACTGAGAATAGTGATTTACAGCTTTCACACTTAAGAAAGGCCATAGCAGAGGTTGTTCAAGAAGTGGTAATGGGCCCAAAACAAACTCCAAATATCAGGAGAGCACTCTTGCAAGACATCAGTAATCTGTGTTGTTTTTTTGGGCAGAAGCAGAGCAATGACTTTTTGCTACCCATTCTGCCAGCTTTTCTAAATGATAGGGATGAACAGCTAAGGGCTGTTTTCTTTGGGAAAATCGTGTTCGTCTGTTTCTTTGTGGGCCAAAGAAGTGTGGAGGAATATCTTCTACCCTATATTGAGCAGGCCTTAAGTGACACAACTGAGGCTGTGATTGTGAACACATTGGAGTGCTTGGCCATGTTGTGCAAAAGCAGCTTTTTGCGAAAAAGGATATTGCTTGATATGATTGAGCGTTCTTTTCCGCTCTTGTGCTACCCTAGTCAATGGGTTAGAAGGTTTGCTGTCACTTTCATTGCAGCTAGTAGTGAGAATTTAGGAGCGGTGGATTCATATGTATATTTAGCTCCTGTTATACGCCCTTTCGTTTGCAGACAGCCAGCCTCCCTTGCTTCAGAGAAATCACTCCTTTCGTGCCTTAAGCCTCCAGTCTCCAGACAGATGTTCTACCAAGTCTTAGAAAATGCCAGGAGTTCAGACATGTTGGAGAGACAGAGAAAAATATGGTACAATTCATCTATGCAATCTACACAACAAGAAGCGATGGATATGAGTAAGAGAGGAATGGGGGAATTAAGTCCCATGTTGAGTCGCCCTGGCAGACAACCTACGTCACAGGATTACAAATCTGCTAGCGGTTCCATGCAACAACCAGGGTTAGTTGAAGGTGCCGAGGTTGAGTTGAGACCAATGGGAAGCTTTATACGCAATTGTTCTAGTGCAATGGATATACGAGATACTCTGAGTTCAGAGAAGTTGCATTTCTCTGGCTTCATATCCCCACATGTCAGTGGTGGAACCAACTTTGATTGTGATGGAGCATCAGAAGGCATACCTGTGTACTCCTTCAGCGTGGACAAGCGAGCAGTAGGAGCTACCTCTTCTGGTTCAGATTCTTCGTCACTGGGAGGTTCTGTAGGAACCAGTTCTTCATCGATGCTTTGGATGGATCAGTCTAACAAGTCATTCAGTTTGGCTAGTTCTGCACCTAAGCTTGTTCCAGGTTCCTTCAGCATCAGTAACGGCTCCAAACAATTGTACAAAGTCAAACAGGATTTAGAAGGCAGAGAAAACAGTCAAACCACTAGCATTGGAAGCAAGTTTCAAGATCTGGGTATATCTGGTTCTCGAAAAGGGACATCAACCATAACCATAGATGTTCCCTCACCAACTGATATTGCAGGAATGCCATCATTTGTCCGACCATCATCAGTCACTGATACAGGGTGGAGGCCGCGTGGGGTGCTTGTGGGACATCTCCAGGAGCATCAGTCTGCTGTCAATGACATTACCATCTCAAACGACCATTGCTTTTTTGTGAGTGCTTCTAATGATTCCACGGTCAAGATCTGGGATACCAGAAAGCTGGAAAAGGACATCTCTTTCAGGTCAAGACTGACATACCCTCTGCATGGGAGTCAGGCACTTTGCACGGCAATGCTACGAGGCTCTGCACAAATAGTCGTTGGAGCAAGTGATGGAGCAATTCATACATTTTCCGTTGATTATATCTCCAGGGGGTTGGGTAATGTTGTTGAGAAATACTCTGGTGTTGCAGATATTAAGAAGAGGGAGATAGGGGAGGGTTCTATACTTAACCTGTTGAACTACTCTACAGATGGATCCCTTAGTCAGATGGTTATGTACAGCACCCAAAGCTGTGGAATTCATCTCTGGGATACAAGAGCAGATTCAACATCATGGACATTGCGAGCGGTTCCTGAAGAGGGTTATGTGTCTTCTCTGGTAACAGGCCAGTGTGGAAATTGGTTTGTGTCGGGGACTTCCAGAGGTGTTCTTACCCTTTGGGATCTGAGGTTCCTTGTGCCAGTAAACTCATGGAAGTATTCTCAGATATGCCCCATTGAGAAAATGTGTCTATTCATCCCCTCATCAAATACCTCTCTGTCTGTTTCGGGGAGGCCTCTGGTATATGTTGCTGCAGGTTGTAATGAAGTTTCCCTCTGGAATGCAGAGAATGGAAGCTGCCACCAGGTAAAAATAGAAAAGGCAAAGTAAAAAGGAAAAACTACTTAATTTTCTTGTATTAGCTCGTCTTGGTCATACCTTTTACTTGGTACTGCAACTGCTTGTAGGTATTGAGATTGGCAAACAATGATAGTGATGCCGACAAGTCTGACCTTCCTTGGGCATTAGTGAGATCTTCCAGCAAATCAAATTCTAGACACGATGTGAGCCGAAATGTGAGTCCAAAGTATCGAGTTGAAGAATTGAATGAACCTCCACCACGTGTTCCTGGTATTCGTTCATTCCTTCCCTTGCCTGGAGGCGATTTGTTAACTGGAGGGACTGATTTGAGGATTCGCCGCTGGGACCATTCAAGGTTTGTATTTGATTTATATTGCTCTATAGATTGTTTTTTCAGTCTGCTTCTTATTCTAATTAACACCCTTTCACCAACTCTCAGCCCTGGCCGTAGTTATTCTGTTTGTGGGCCATCATTGAAGGGAACAAGAAATGAAGAATTCTATGAGACTAGATCTAGCTACGGTGTGCAAGTTGTACAGGTACGTAAAGCTACACGTGCAAGAAAACAAAGAGGGAAATATTCTCTTACACATTATTCACTTGAAATTTATCTTTTCTGGTTTCTGATTGTTTTTTCGAAAGCAGGAGTCAAATAGGAGGCCCCAGACAACTAAGCTGACTGGAAAAGCGCTCCTTACAGCTGCTGCTAGTGATTCTGCTGGTTCTCATCGTGACTGTATACTTTCTCTAGCTTCTGTCAAGTTGAATCAAAGGCTCCTAATATCAAGCAGTAGAGATGGAGCCATCAAGGTGTGGAAGTAGGTGTTTATTATGTCAACCAAACCTCACTGTATATATTTATAGTGCAAATGTTCAGTTAAAAAAAAATGTATATAGTAGTGGACCTTTTCATGATAATGATGAATGAGTTAGTGTTATACCCCTCACCATTTGCAGACGTACCTTTGCATGACTTGTTAAGCATGTAGGTGTAGATTCATGTAAATTGTTTTCGGAAACCCACCTAAATGTTCTGGTTTGCATATGAGATCCTTTGTCAGACTTTACTGGCTATATTACAGAGTGGACAACTGAGGCAGGGCTTATATATTAGTTAGAAAGAGCAATTAATTTTATATGCTGCACAGGGAAATTGCGAGGTCATCTGATGAGCTACATGAGGTACACAAACATTGATTATGGTTATCTTAGGGTTTATTCACTTAATTTTCTTAATCATTTCTGCAGATTGATATTTCAGTTTACAAT
>JABWDY010035968.1:10816-22937 GCA_013358455.1 Thalictrum thalictroides | reverse complement strand
TGGTGATCTGATTTGATGCAATACTTTCTTTGTATCGTGAATTTATTTGTAATGCCTGTGAGTGTGTTTGAACATTACTTCAAAGTTAGAAATTGGGTTTTTTGGGTTTTGAGAGATATATTTAAAAATTGTTAATTCGTTTCTGCTGTGATTAGACATAATATTTTTGAACTGATCATGAGATGTACCCCACCTGCACTCAAAGTATAAAGCTCTAGGCTAAGCATATTGCTTTGAAGACACTAGTTTCTTAGGCATATAAGCATATTGCTTTGAAGTACTTGTGTGAGGTAATCCGTTGTTTGTAATGCTCAGGACCTCAGGTTAGACGTACAGTTATATCATAGTTTGGTGAGGTGTGCATAAGATTATAGGAAAATTAAATGTGTTTCACAGTCATGAGTCACCCCTTGCCTTTTATTGGAATAGGTGATGTGTTTCAATGATAGTCTGTTGGGAATTTTTTGGATCAGAGATACCCTTTGACTCTCATTAGTGTAGTTAATGTTTTTCAATTATGCGCAGAAGTTACTCCTATACATAGGGGTGCTTATCGAGCCTATCGAGCCGAGTATTGGTATGCTCGTGCTCGGCTCGTTTCTTATCGAGCCGAGCCCAAATTTCAAACGAGCTTTTGTTTGTGCTCAAACTCGGCTCGTTAAGCTTATCGAACGAGCTCGAGCCGAGCTTTTATCGAGCGAGCCCGAGCCGAGCTCGAGCTACTCGGCTAAATCACACATAAAAATGGTGTTCGAGCCTAAAATTCGAGCTTTGGTATGTTCGAGCTCGGCTCATTTCTTATCGAGCCGAGCCCAAATTTCAAACGAGCTTTTGTTTGTGCTCAAACTCGGCTCGTTAAGCTTATCGAACGAGCTCGAGCCGAGCTTTTATCGAGCGAGCCCGAGCCGAGCTCGAGCTGCTCGGTTCGATAAGCACCCCTACCTATACAGCTCAGTAGTACTGATAAGTATGTAAACTCTGGAAAGGAATAAGCCTTGAACCATAGAATATTTACAAGCTTTCCAGGATGCATTTTTTTTTCCTTTTATCAAGTTAGCATGAAATGTTTACATTTATACAGAGGCATGTTACCCTAAGTTTCACACAATTGTCAGTTCTATGTAACTATTCTTAGTGAATTATATGAGAAGCAGTCAGAATAGGTTCTTTTGATCTGTTGGTATGTGAAGTTCTGAAAGAAGTATTTAAAACCCTTTTACGAATGTTGTCTATTGATTCATCAAATAAAGGTTATGAAAATATCAAGGATTTTACCTTTTCCTGCTTGGTGCTGTTTATGTATCTGTCTATATCCTAGTAAACCAAATTATTTGGGAGTTTTGATAGTTTGCCTCTATAAAATTTTTGTAAACATAGACTAATACATGCTCTCTTGTAGAGATGTATACACTGTTTTTATGCATCAAAATTCAAGGTTTTTTGCTCTGGTCTACCACTTTAGGGAACCAGAGTCTTGGACTGAGCCGTGCTAGGACATGGTCTATTTTATATGATGTCTACACCGTCTTCATACATCAGAATTTAAGGCTATGGCTTCACTAAGTAGTGGAACTATACAGCAAGTTGTAGTTGCCCTAAATTAAATGTAATCAACAGTGTATGGTTCAGCCACAGGACACTTCTTCACAAATGCTAAATGAATAACAGATAAGTCTATTCTTATATACAATATAAACTATATAGAGGTTTAGTATCAATATCACCATTTCTGTCATCATCTGTTGATTTGTTTTACTCTTGCAGTCTTGTCTGTCTTGCTGTAAATATGTGGAATTTATGGTAGAGCCGTAGAGGTCCTTCTAGAGTTTGGACTCTAGAGATTGTTTCAGAATTTGAAAAAATATGTTTCATGATGCTACTTTGTTGTTTTTTAACTAATATAAAGGGGTGGGATTGTATTAAAGGTTGTTTTGCAAGACTTGTAATTAATTTATTTGTTACTAATTCAGTGGTTACACATTTGTTTGGTATGCTACAATTATTCAATTTATTTGGGTTGTAATATTTTTTTCTATTTGTTTTATGTATTTACAGGCAAAGGCAAAATCACACAAGAAGGCAGAGGCTAGTGCTCACCATTGAAAGGTTTCTGAATCTGTGGTTGATACGTAATACAAATTAAATGAGTAGGAGTATTCTTTTTTTGTAAAGGCTTAGTTGACATGAAGATTTGTTGCCTATGATTTTTTGCTATATTTGTTGAATTTTATTTGCTTGTCAGACCATTACTATGGCAGTCAGGAACTTAGGATGACCCAAAACAACTGCAGAAAATGTTACTTGCATCATGTTTTTAGAATAATAATTGTTCAACTTTTAGTCGGGTTACCTTATCATTACAGAGCTAGTCATCACTAGCCTAATGTTTACATGAAATGACAATCATTTTATGTTTTTTATTTCCCAAAGGCCTTCCCATGGGATTGGTTACATGTTTACTAGATAACTTATCAACAATGGAATCAATTTCATAATATGTCATTGTCTAAACTTAGTACATGTTAGAAATATTACGCCTACCTACGGGTGTTAGAAAAATTAAGCATACATACTGGTCTATTTGACCTTTGTTGAGCTAGTACTATATTCCAGTTTCAGACTTTTAGTAGGCTTGGCATATTCCAGAGTCAGGTTCCTTTCTGGTTTAGAGCAAGATGGTGATTCCGATGTTTTAAACTATTCTGGTGCATTGGTGATATCATGACCGTGTGATATGTTTCCATGGCAAAATATAACACAAGCTATGGGCCTTCATACTGTTTCCATAGGTTATTCATGTGGAGAATGTATTAAAACATTGTCGTTGTTTATTACTGAGCTATAAATGTCTTGAAATGTTTTTGTCATTGTGATTGTTGAGTTTGCAGCTGATGTAAGCCTGGGTTCTCTTGAATGAACTTTCTGACTGAACCACACCTTGCTATATACTATATAGAGCGCTAGTGAGTAGTGAGTAGTGACTCTTTTGCAAAGATATACTGATGATGGATATCTGCTAAATTTTGAACGGTGTTTAAGATTTATCTGTATCATTAAAGTTTTTTGGCCTTTGATTTGGTTAAAAAGATGTTTAGTTCAGATCTCAGTAATTCCAAAAGTGTTTCTGGGTGACTTCTAATTCACGCTTATCCTCGAATGACAAATTACTTCCAATAAATACTACTCAGAATTAAATCTTTCAATAAGAACTATCATCAAACACCTGGTTTTCATCTAACAAATTGACCTCCAATGAAATCCTCCTATTAGCAATGCTATGTAGTATTTCACACCCACAAGGTGGAATTAAGATAAATAAGTTCACCATTCTTTTAAGATAAACCCTGAAAGGTGATAAAAGGTGCACATTTCATTGTGCTACCCAAGTATTTTAATTATTGACCTCAGGGTACAAACCCCGCAGTGGGATGCTCTGAACAGTTTTGTGAACCTGGATCATTCATCGGACACTAGAGCAGCAACCAACAGTAAAGAGCATAAGAACTTGTCAAAGCCTATAACTTACAAGTGTGTATCATCATCAAGTAACACCAATATATCTGTTGGGAGATCCTGTAAACTACTATAGCAGGACACTGTCTCTAAACAATTCTGCTCACAGCCTATCATACATGAAAAACTAAAGCTTTAAACATACTACCACATTGCTTTGCATTGGGAATGCTCCTCTATGCAATATCTTCTTAGTGTCTATTAATAGAGGGCCTGAAATGCTCCAAAACACTATCACAATATATAAGATTTCTCTCAAAGACCATAACTTATATCATTCTTCGTGTTGTGTTATCATCGCATGTAAAAAAAATTACAGCTCTAAATATTACAGGAGCTTCTACATTTAGAAATGCAGATGTTAATCTGACACTGTTAGCTCACTACATGGGGATGGTCACTCTAATCATTAATACCCTCAGGTAGTTGCTTCCCTAAAGCATGGTCACTGTAGCAACCCTTCTTCACTCATCTGCTGAACTTCAGACGGCGATAAAATTCTGATGCAACGGGCACACAAGTAGGAACTAGGAAGAGCTGGGATTGGAACTATTCTTGACCCTAAATCTAAAGTGTCGTGTGTTGAACAGGACAATGCGGGAGGAAAATTATTTTTCTAACGTTAAAGCCATTTTTCTTAATTAAGTATGATAAGTATAATTGATAACCACTAGTATTATTAGCATACTTTTTTTTATTTCCTCTTAACACAAGGTAAAAGACTTACTCCCATGGATCATCACCGACAAGAAGAACATCATTCTCATAATCTACATAAACAAGTCTCCACTCCGAACCTCTGGGGTCATCGATTATAGTGTTCTAAGATCATGTATGGCCTAGTGTTCTAAGATCCTATTGCCACTTACTGTCAATTCAAGTGTATTCACTTAAGACTCATATCTGTCCCCAAGCGGCTTGGTGCAGCGGTGCTCAGTGATGCTTGCTCTTCAGAACCTTTATAGTCAATCTTGGGCTCTGGTAGTTAGTTATCCTAGTGTGGTTTATGCTGCTACCCTGTGTATTTCAGTATGATTACAATGCTTGCATGGTATGTAACTTTTTACTTTTCTGTCTTGAACTGATTGAGTAGCTGTCAATATTTCAGGAATGTGAATTTTCCTTTCTATTATTGCAATAGTTTGCAGAGATTGATTACGAAGCAATTGAGCAAGTTCTGTACTTTCTATGCCATTGAAGTACATCGACCGACCAAGGCCATTATGATATATCACTCACACATCTACTTTAGGTGGTTGATACATCTTTCATGGTTTAATTGTCCAACTACAAAAGAACTTTTGCTTTGTGCAACCATCATTCAATTTCTATTTCATTACAAACGAAACATGTTTGCAGTTGTACTGCAAATTTTGACCTGTTTCTAATTTTTCTGGTGGATGGATTGGTGGATACAAGAAGACCTTATATATATATGCCACATATGAGAATAAGGTCTGATGTGATTTCTCATTAAATGCTTTAGCCTTATTGCCAATGCCACAATATCGTGTTTCATGGAGAACCTTGTAAATTTATAGGGTCCTTGAATGAGCTGATCTAGTTGTTTGTTTGTTTTGGCAAGAAAGGAAAGTAGGACATGCTGATGGAATGGATTGAATGTGTTTTTCTACCTGATGAACTAACTCCCAACACACTTCCTTTTCATGGTATGTCTATTACATTAAATCACTGTTTACTCTATAAGACTTTCTTGAATTTGAAACAAAACCTCTGCCTTCTTTGTTATAATGTCTATAACAAAGATGAGAGACATTTTTACTTTTCCTTTCACACTAATATAATGTGTTGTACTTGTACATGGTTTTGTTAATCTGTTAGTATAAAGGATTTTGGTGTGCAACAAAGTAAGAAAGAACACCTACTAAGGGAGCATTGATGTAAGTTGTGGGCTCTGACAGCCGAAAATCAGCCCGATCATCGTTATAAATATCGTCTTCTCCTGGTCCCACCACAGCCCCAACTAAGGGGTTGGGGTTAGGGTTGGATGAGTTGAAGTAAACTGAACCTTCCTTGCAAGCAATGAATTCTGGATGGTCTTTAATGGATGGCAACGATGATCCACGATGGTGGATGCGTTGTGGGTACTTATTGCCGTAACCTACCATGTATGACATGCCCATTGGATTGTCCCCTAAGATGTAATCAACCTGCACAATTTTCGTAATTAAATGCTTAATTATAGTTAGTGTGAGTTGCATATTCCTTATTTAGGAAAATGCCCTATGTTAGGGTATATGGTTGGTTACCTGTCTCTTGGCTTGTTGGTGAAGAGATTCTGGACTAACACTAACACTTCCACAATTTACTGTCTGTGAAGTCCGAGAAAGATAGTTAGCATAGACGAGTAGGAGAAAGGCGATAGAGGTTACATGTTGCATGTTGCTCCCTCCAGGCTTGTAGATTAGTCCACCAGGGGTGTACTCAATGTGTGAAGACGATGATTCAGGTATTAATGTACACATGAAGCTGTCCGCAGATGCCTTATACGATTCGAGTGAGTACATGTTTCCTTCAAGGAATTCCTAACAAGAATCACACTTATCAAAGACAGTTCTATTATGATACCTTAGACTTTAAAGACTATTGTTTTACGGCACAATATATACCTTAGAAACTAGTACGTTAAGGCCAGCATGTTTATTGTCCCATCCAAATTCATTAATGTTTTCCTCAGCTCCAAGGGTTTTACCATTGTATTGTATGTAGTTAAGATATGTATCACTTTGAGAAGCTCTCCTAAGCCATGCTGCTCCCCATAGCAACTCATCCTGTCAGAAACCAAACCAAACAGAGATAACACATTTAAGTCCCTCACATGATGAGTAGTAAGTTGATAAAGAAATATGGATTCAACTGCAAATCTCAGAAACTGTAATAGGCAACTTGTACAAGTTGCAATCTGTTGCTATTAAATATGTGAGATTGGTGCACAGTTATAGAAAGAACTGAACATAAATTGTCAGGTATGGTAGTTCCTATATTTTCGAGGGATTTATTTGCACACAGGAAGAGAAATCAAAGTAATGTAACTTACTTGATATCCATCAAAATCGCAGTAGAATGGACATACACCAGACCTAATATCCTCATTATCACTATAAGCTCCTTTATAATTATCAGCAAACTCGAATACCCGTACTGCAGTTCGTAACAATGTCTCTGAATACCCTGGATCAGCTGACTTAAATGCCATGGATGAAGCTGCTAATGCTGCCGCAGTCTCACCTGCAACATCTGAGGCTGTATTTGGTGCCGCCACACTATACACTGTCCGAATTGTATCCATATCCTCTGGCCTCTCCCAACAGTTATGGTCTGCATTAGGATCCCCTACCTATATAACATTAAAGAAAATTTTAAGATAACTGTATCGAAAATGCCAGTAACACCGATTGCTTTCACCATTTAACGTCGATCTCGAATCATCGGTCACTATCAATAACATATATTTTTTAGAACCCCATTAAAATTTCAAAATCAACATAATTACTTAATTAGTTAGTTAAGTAGGATTAACTGTTCTTAGAATTTTCTACAAAAACTCAAGAAACAAACAAATTTTATTTGGTATCTTTGGTGGGCCCCAGAATAAGAAACAAGTAACCCGTGGGCTCTCATAAAGCAACAGAGGCCAGAGGGTTCCTTATCACGGGTTACTTCGGGTATATGGTCACCCATATTCCCTATTTTAAACTTCCCATATTACCCTCATAAAAGCCAACATAATTACAAAAATGCCACTAAAGGTACCTGCACAAAAATCCGGTCAGGTTGTGAGACAGTCTTGAGAAGATAATCTGTGGACCATTTAATAGCGACCAATGCATTCCGAAGCTCATTTGGTGGCATTAAGTCTCCGAACTCGACAACACTCCACGCTAACATTGTAGTTGAAAATGCCATTGGAAAACCAAACTTAATGTTATCTCCGGCATCATAGTACCCGCCTGTTAAGTCAATACCATATGTAGAACCATCACCTAGACCAGAGTTTGCTCGCCAATTAAGTCGTTGATCTTGAGGTAGAAATCCAGACCTTTGTCCTTCAAAAAATAAAATACATTTTGATAATGCATCTAAGTAGTCATGAGATGATGACTTAACTAAGACAAAAATGGTAGAAGGAGAAAGAATAAGAGTAAGACTAACTAATAAATGCAATGAAGAAGAAGAAAGTCTCATCATCATATCTTCAAGCTTTCTTGAAGACAGACTGATTGGTTCTGGTTTGTTTGTTTTTACGTGGTAGTTGGAGTTGGTTGTTTAGTTATAAAAATTTATAGTAAGTGGAAGAAGTAGTAAAGTAAGAAGGAAGTGAAGAGAGTGGGGTTGGTTGATCACGAGAAGAAATAGAAAAAGAGGTGGTGGTGTCGTTGCAGTTTTATGCCAGTATAGGTGTGTTTTGAGACATGAGAGTATATATGCGCCGACACTTCTGCTGCTATGTGTCAGTTAACTCACATGTAAGTTGCCAAAGTTGAGAGGTGAAAAGATTTGAGGATGTGGTGGGGGCCCTTAGTAAATCCAAAGTGGGAAGTAACGAATTTTAATTTTATCTCTAAATGCAACTGGATTGATAAAGAAATTTATAAATAAATAGCTTGTATGATACTATGAGTTGTTGTTAATCATCATTGCACTAGTTTTGGTCTCTTTTACAAAAAAAATAAAATTCAATTAGATTGCTAGTCTCATTCACTATTGATCGCTATTTTGCCAAACAAAGTCACGTCTACATGAAAAAAAAACTCATTTCCAGACAAATTTCAATTGAATAGTATCTAGGGCATGGACGGATCCAGGAATCTGAGTTGGGGGGTGCGGAGTTACATGTAACCTATATGCCAAAACTTTAGGGGGTTCGATTCTTAGTATTCTGTAATTGATATTTGGAATCCAAGAAAATGTCACATTGTGAATTCACAACACGTATGACAGTACCGGCAAAATGTTCTATATATCACTTAATGTGGATGTTGAATGTATACTGTATAGTCCATACTCCATACCTATAAATTCTGATGAAAATTGCTTGGAAGTATTTAGTATTGGTACACATTTATTGGAGGCTCATTTGGCCATAAATGATGAATGGTGTACCTATATTTTGGTCATGGGCCTGTTTGTTAGCTTAAGCAACTTTTCTTTAATGGCTAAATTAAGGTCCCACGTGATGGGTAGGCCCAAAAATAGTGACAGAAAGAAATATCCACCATAGTCACAAACCATATTACACAGTAACTAACAATTCTTCAATATCATCTTTTGGCCATGAGAGTAGATAAGCTACTAATCTCTTTTCAAAGTGATGTACAGGTGTGGAAATTGCTTTCCAAAACATACAAGTTTCATTGTAGTGGAAAAGAATATTTGGACGATTTGGACGTATCCTTTTAAAGAAATCTTATGTATGTTTGATGATTATTATTAAAAAAAAATGTTCTTCTTGTTATTTTTCTGAGTACCTATATATCTTTATGGTGTTTTCTCTGAGCATCAATTATACTCCCACTTACACTCAAAGTGAACCCGAGAGAACAAAGAAAAAGGCTTATTCCCTCTCAGTCAAGAAGAATAGGTGAGAAGAACTACTAAAAAAAGCTAGGTCCAGCACATGTAATAAACCTGTTACCTGTTCATGGACAAAGTCATCTGAAAGCTGATTGGTTGTTGGTTGGGTGGATGCCTGGTTCATGCAGATCGAAGAAGAGAAGAGTATACTAAAAGGCTTTTCACCTAATCAATTACCAATAAGAAAGAAAACTTCAAGAAAGTCTGTAAACCACTAAACCAGTTAACAGCTGATCTCGGTTCTTTAACTACTTCCTTGCCTTCCTTCAAAAAGCCTCGTGCACAAGAATATATAGTCCTCTAAGGTACGTAGAGGGTGGAAGACTCACCTGTACTTTTGATTGCAGACCTGTTTTGGAGAGGGGATTTGGTCCCTAAAGGCTAAAGCATCTCTAACTAATGGAAATTACTTACAAATCGTCATTCAACATAATTAGTTCAAGCTGATATTGAAGACAAACATATTTGCCATCCATTAACCCCATGCATGCACAAAAAGTCCCAAGACCAAAAAATGTAGTAACACTGTTGGAAACATACCCAGTTAATTACTAAACCGACCGCTGCAGACATTTTAGGAACACACCAAGGGATATGTTGACTGCCACAAGTACCCTAAGGCATGTCCGGTCATGTGGAGAAGAGAGCTTTTGTTGCCCTTGTTATTTTAATTTTCGGAAGCCAAAATGCTCCATCTCTTGACTCACCAGTAAGATTATCTCCAAGACTCAAACCAGAGTATACATTGAGGTCATGAACGAACCATAAATTCCTAGAAAAAAAAAAATGGTCAAAGTCCTTCAAGGTACTGACACATTGGGAGCATGTCAGAGGCGTAACAAACAGATGGCCACTATGCATGTGGTTGTGGACAGTTTGAGCTTCCTGAGAATTATAGGCATGTTTCTTTAGGGAGACAGTTTGAGCAGCAACTTCTCATTTAAAGACATGGTATGGGCTTCAGTGACCAAAAGGTAAGTAGATAGAACAAAATGGAGTACATCCTATAGCAGATCACAGACTCACATTAGTGGACACAAAATCTATAGTAAAACAAGAGAGAATATAGATTGAAGTTTGATAATTTAGCTGATGTTATAGTGTTATACTGACGTAGTAGTAGAAATTGGAAATACTACTCACCCATGACTTATTAGGATGGGAAGCTAGTGCTTGTGCACTCTGGCATAATTCAGCGACAACCGCAGAAGTACCAGAACAATTTGCATGAGGTTTCACACGACTGAGCAAGGGAATGAACTTCAAATATTTTTAGATAGACAGACAGACAGTTGTCCTTAAAATTTTCAGCTGTAGCCCTCAGTGATATTCCAATCTGTTGAATGATGGACATACAAATACCTCACAATGAGTGCACTATCCATTAATCCATGACAGATTGGGCACTATCCTTCATTATCTTGGACTTGATCAGAATGCAGAATGCAGTATAAAAACTACACACAACTTGGCAAGATTGTGAAGTCTATAAGCCTGGTCAGTAAAGGTTGTCTTTAACTAGCTTAATTCATGACATCTTATTCAATGAAGCAAATAACGCTGTACAATTGTGATACAGGAAATTACATATGGTGATTATACAAGTTTACTACAACTGTACACATTACTAGACCCAGCTGTACAATTTTTTTAAGATTTCTCCCAGTGTAGTGGTGATTTGGAGCACAGGGTCCTTTTTAAAACTCAGGCTGTACAACAACCTAGTGCTCCCTGAAAACAGAAACAGATGTCCCATTAATTACAGGGAAGAAGCAAAATAGGGAAATGATATATAAAACTTAAAGGGTCTGTTTGATTGGGAAATTCATTCCCTGGGAAAAAAAAATTTGGGACACGTTAGTAACTTCTCAAAAGACAAAAGGAGATCCCAAAATTCTCATATCTTTCATCACTTCAGAGTCTTCTTCTGCAATTCCATATTTCCACCTTAACCTCTTTTTTTACAGGTAAATTGATTTACAGAATTACAGGTCTGAATCAAACAGAACCAACAAAGAAAATGGAAGAATATACTTAAGAGTGAAAAACAAATGAGTCAAGGCCACGCTCATTCACAATAACATACTCTAGTTTAAGGGCTTAGTCAAGCACTAGGGACAAAGATTAATTTTAGGGCTGGTTTAAAAAGTGACCGTGTAGTTAGTTAGATAGTGCTAAGGGCACAATGTACTCATTTAGACCACAGGAATGCATACACTTAGCGCGGGTAACCTGTGATTCCCTGGTGTCAGCTGCCAGCGACAGAAGCAAAATTGACTAGTTTGAACGGGTTTACAAATGCACTATGTCATATGGAGAGATTTTACATTAACTAATTAAGAACATTTAATTAACCACTTGAAACACTTTATAGTGAGAAACTAAACATTTCCTCCTTTAAGGTAATGTGTTCTATGATGCTTTAGTTGCAGTATCGGTGTCAGGTGAAAAAATGGAACACGTGGAGAAACGAATGTAAAATAACTTTTTTCAAGATGTCAATCAATTAAATCATGAAGAGGAATTTAGCAAAAGAGACGTACCAAAGAAATTACATTACGACTGGAAGAGTGTAACAGTGGCAATATAGCCATTCTTCATCACCTGACAAAATATCATCATAAGCTACAATACCTTTCCTGTGTGATTAAATGCTTACAAACTATATGACGACGACAAAGACATGACAATTACAATACTAACTCTCACCTCAAATGCAACATTCTGATACCCATACACAAACGTAGAACCAAAAGGATTGCTTGTGGAACCTTGTGTCTGAATTGCAGCTCGCCCACAATCACCAAGAAACTCCTGCAAATATGTGTTTAAGTATGAGAGTGGATATAAGAAACATTATAAGGGGGAGGAAGGGGGGAGGGGTGCAAATGCTTCACATAATTAGATAGTGACATGTAAGAGCACAAAATACTTGATGTGACTATAAAAGATCAAAGAAAAGGAAAGCATATTCAACAATGGAGAACCAATGTCAGCTGAAAGAAAAGAGGGC
>JABWDY010035964.1:9820-20667 GCA_013358455.1 Thalictrum thalictroides | reverse complement strand
GACACGAAAACAGTAAAAGTTTAATCTGTGTTTCTTTTAGTATGTGGTGCGTGTGGGACCAATTAACAGTTGACACGTGTTATAAATTAGGTGAAAAATGATCATTTACCCACTATGGTTCACCACACCCATACATAGGTTTTAGTTTTTTGGACACATGACATCTTTTGATTCGGCCCACATGCCCACATACAACTACGACGCACTAATATAAAATTCTTTGGTAACAAGACAATAGAATATAGATGGCGATTGGCGAGAGAGGTTCGAATTTGGCCCATATTAATTTGTTGAGTTGAGCCCAGCCCAATATAACAAAATATTGCATGAGCTTTTCAGCGATTTGGAAGTTAAGGCTATCTTGTCCATTAAACTTTCCAAGTCTGCAATGACTGATAGTTGGATTTGGTTGCCGGAGAAGAATGGTAGATTTACTGTTAAGTCTGCTTACAAAGTTTTTCTTGATTTTAAAATTTTATCTCATTCTCAGATTCCTAAGTTTGCATGGAGTATGATTTGGAAGTTAAGAGTTCCTCATAGAGTCAGGTTATTCATTTGGAAATGTTTCCACAACTGTTTGCCCACAAATGTTTTTTTGCATCATAGAAACATCATTGATTATGATTTTTGTCCTAGATGTAATAATCATGTTGAAACTATAGCTCACTGTCTCTTTACTTGTCCTCTTATCACTGACATATGGTTTGCTAGTACTATGACCTTAAGATTTGATTCTTGGGGTGATTCTTTCTCTTGTTTTGATGTCTTTCAAAAACTGTTTTCTTTAACCTCAAATAAAACTGATTTCAATGAAATTTTCTCTTATGTTGCTAACATTTGTTATGCCATTTGCACTCATAGAAACGAAGTAGTTTTCAAAAAGATTGCTAAAAAACCATCTACCATTCAGATTCTTAACTCAGCTCAAAACAATGTCCTCCGAATCAAACCACCTATTACACATATTCCCACCCCAATCCCACCTTTAGCCTTGCATTTCAAAAGGGACCTATTCATGATTGTCACTTATGGAGCTTTTGATATTACAAAGAGTATTGCTGGTTCAAGTTATGTGTTAGGAAGGTATTCACAGTTACCACATATTGCAGGAAGCAGGCAGCACCCTGCCACATTAGCTGCAAATCAGAAGGATTAGCTATAAAGGCATGTGTGGAGTGTGCCGTTAGTGAAGGGGTTCAATGTCTTTTGTTGTTCACAGATAGCATACTTTGGATGGATGCACTACATGGAGATTCAGAAGGCCTAAACTGGGACTTGCATACCTTGTTTGAAGACATTCTTAGTCTGTTAAATAAGTTATCTTTTTGGTTTTGTTGTAAGGTTCCCAGACTTGTTGTAAGTTGTGCAGATATGCTAGCTGCTGAAGCATGTCTTTTTGTTCTTTTCTAAGTAGAGAGTCATGTAAGTGGAAATGGTAGTAGTTATTTGTCTTTCAGAGTCCTTAATGCTTACAGAGAACAAGCTACGTCTATGTATAAGTTAATTTCCTTTTATTAATAGAAGTATGTTGTTTCATAAAAAAAAAAATATTCATTACAATTTGTATTGTTTAATTTTTATATACAACAAAACAAATGTTTGACTATATTAATCAAGACATTAGGCTATATTAGTAAATATTTTTAGTTATGAAAAATAGGGACTTTTAAAAAAATTCTTCTGATAGGCACTTTTCATTAAACATAGCACTACATTAAACATAGCACTACATGGGGTTATTAAGTAAAATTTCTGCCTTGTACATATATTATGTATTAAGCCAATAAAAAAATTTGTTGTGGCAAATACTGTATATCAAACAGATGCAAAAAATAATAACATGTGGCAAATAGTATTTTCCCACTCTACTATCAAACAGTAGCAAATTTGAAACACCCACTATAAATTGAGTTTAGTTTGCCATTGCCCACAATTCTATCAATCCAACAGAGCCTAAGAGACCGAAGAGACAATATGTAATATTAGGTCTATGATGACAAAATTACTATTATATCTTTTATTTAAACAGAAAAAGTTAAATTATGTAAAGGCAAACAAGTAATAGGATAATTATTTAAAACATGGAAATGGTGTATGGCCCCTATGTAGGTTTAAGGGGGTAAATATTCTCCTCTTTAAGAAACCAAGTGTGAAAATAGTCTTTTTGGAGGTTAACGACGGTTTTACCTTTTATAATAAGTATTCCCCACTTAACAATCAAGGGTAAAACTGTAAAAAACCAGGAAAAAAAAATAAGGGGTTTCTTTAGAACTTTTCCCAATTTGTAGGTTTAACGGGGGCTTTTTGTATTTAAAATCAAATTTGTTTATATTTTTGGTAAAATAAACGTGTCGCGAAATGACACATTGACACCTACTCCTTTACTTTTCAATAACTCTGATCTATAGTCTATATATTTCACGATATATCACGATATTTGAACCTCTTTTATGACCTTTGTTCTTCCCACTGAAGTTCGTTGGTGAAAAGAGAAAAAGCATAAAGCAAGTCTTCCTTCTTTCTTTGTAATCTAAACTTGTGTTTGAAAACTCAACGCTTTCAAACTAAGCAATCATTTGATCAATGGAGAAAATGAAGAGCATATTACTGCCAAAACCCAATCCACAACAACAAATGAGGGATTGGCAAAGACGTCTCAGACAAGAGTGTCGAAACATCGAACGCCAAATTCGAGGTTTTTTTTGCTGATTTTTTCAATTTTTAAAAACACCCATTACTTCAAATTGAGATTTTATTATTTCTTTGATTGAGAAATCGAATTTGGGGTGATGGGGTTTTTCAATTTAGTGTTTTTGTTTTGATCAAATTATTGATGGGTTTTTGTTGTTTGGTTGTTTTAGATGTGCAAAGAGAAGAAAAAGGTGTACAGAAAGCAATTAGAGAAGCTGCCAAGAGAAACGATATGGGGTCTGCCAAGGTACAATCATAATAACCCCATCTTCCCTCTAATTTGATAGTTTACTGCTATTAAAATAGGAATGAGTTTGGTGTTTCTAATCTAAGGGAAAGCCTTATTGGTAGTGGAACTAATTATGACTACCTCATTAAATGACTGTAGAGTTGTAGACAGCATGAGTACCCAATGGTGTAGATACTAGAAATTACAAGTTCTTATGGATAATTTGCCGCATAGTAATACATGTTATTTAGCAGTAAAGTCATCCTCTACTTTGAAACGATCAAGTCAAGTACTCCTGATAACTTATGTTTCTTCAATTTGCTTTCATTGTCAACCTGATGTAATATTATCGGTGGAAGTAAATAATAATGACACCAATTAAATTGATTATTTGAACACCCCAAAACTAGGGTTATTTACAAAAACAAATATATTGTCTTAAAACACAAATAAATCACAAAACAAAATCTACTCAATAGGGTTTGCAATCCCCTATTTATAATAGCATAATCTTGATCCTAACTAAACTAGAGAAGCTAAGTAAATAGAAACGACTACTAGGGATATCCTAATCTATATACGAATTTGCAGGAATTATGAGGCATGGGCGTTGCACGTGCTTTACTTTATGTGTATGCATTGCAACCCCTTAGTAGATGGTCTCCTTTCGGTTTCCTCTTGTTGTTAAGAACACATCAACTCTATTTCCTCTTAACCGGGGATTTTGGGCTGCTTTGCAGATTGACAAACTATGTCCTACGGCTCATGGGTTGAATCGAAAGATGTTTAGTGGTGTTCCCCTCATAGAACCTTAAGCTTTTACGTCATCATATGTGATATATCACAGTTTGGATCATTCCTACTTCCTTTAATGAACTTGACTTGTCCTTAAACGACAGTTTCATGAAATTGACAGTGTTTACTCTGGTGTGATCTTAAACTTTAGGTGAATATATCATGGCCATATCAGTTGAATCCCTCTTATGGTAAACATAAAATAAGAAATTCTCCCCTGGATTAGAATTAAAGCAAAACGGTTGTATGAGTGGAAAAATAATGAATCCAGTTGTTAGGGAAATAAGTATTGGTTATTGGGTTGGTATATGATCATCTAAGGGCAATTCATACCTCATTAAAGTATCAGCAGCATTCAAGTCACGTACATGATGTTAACCAAATAGTATTAGGAAGATTAGTTCCTCATGTAACCAAATAGTATTAGGAAGATTAGTTCCTCATGTATTGGGCATATATCACAATAATGGCTTTCAATCCTATAAACTAACCTTTCAAGATACAAGCGATCATGTATTGTGAGTTGTGACTGGTTAAGACTGCCTTGGTTCACCCCAGAAAGAAACTGCTGCTTGCAAACGTTTATGGGAGAGCTACATTGGGATGCAATTAAATTAAGTAACTAGAGTTTTTTAACGAGCAAGTTTTGTCATAGGATATATAGACAACTGATAGATCAAATTTTTTTTTTGGTTAGCAAAATGAAGTTAGAAAGATTAGAACTCACACCCTCTGTAAATGCTAAAGACTCCTTACCACTAAACCAAATGCTTTTATCTTGATAGATCAATAATGGTAGCTGCAATGGCTTATGTACTACATGTGTTATCATTCCTGTCTTCCTTATGTGTAGTCATTCCTGTCTTCCATATGTAATACTCTTTATATTTCTCTAAATGTTTCCATGCTAGCTATTCTGAGTGATGTAATTCTCGATGGTTTCTATATATAAGCAGTTTCTCTGTTCCTTATTGTAATATTTTCCAGGCCCTTGCTAAGGAAATTGTTCAATCAAGAAGAGCTGTGAACCGTCTTCATGAGAATAAGGCCCAGATGAATTCAATTTCGATGCATTTAGGAGAAAGCGTTGGTACGATGTTTACATAATAATCTTGCATTTGCTTTAGCATACATTTGTCTCATAGGTGAACCACTTCTGTCATTGTATATAGTCATGATAAAATATCAGTCAGTCTGGCTTCAGATTAGAGATTGTGTTTAGTATTTGTCAGCACGAATAAGCAAATTACCGTTGATTTTTCTTTTATTTTTTAAAATTAGCAACTTTGTTGTGATAAATTTAAATTGGTATACCCTTGATTTTTCTTTTATTTTTTAAAATTAGCAACTTTGTTGTGATAAATTTAAATTGGTATACTTGCCAAAAGAAAAAAAAAATGGTATGATCAAACAAAGTGTTCTTAAGAAACGAGAGATAGTTGGTATCTCCTTGACAGGGGCATCAACAACTTTTGGGCTAATCTGTTACTGCAAATGGTTAAGACTGCCCACTTGAGTGGATCTTAAACTTTTACCATTAATCCATTATCAAGAACCAAAAATGTAAAACTTTCCAACCCTCAAGGAAGAATTGTTCTATGGCCACGGAAAATAAAAGCAGATCCCATAGAAATGTTTATAGACTTTAAAATTAGCATGAAAACTTTTGTCATGCCCCAATTTTTTATAAATGAATGTTCACTAAATAAATCACAAAACCAAATGTGAGTGGTTCGGTACCAAAGGAACCTAGATAGACTATCATAATTCAAAGCAATAAGCTAACACAGATCAACGGTTGTAACTTCACTACCCTAAAAACCACCTTGCTTCTCCTAGAAGTTCCATGTCAAAATCACTCCATTTTTACTCACCCAATCTATCCCCAAAATTAAATGGAAGCCCTTGAAATCAAGGACCACCATATCCAGCATAAACAAATGACCCACATATCTATGTTTCAAGTCCTTCATTGATCATGCATAGTAACCGAACCAACTGTAAATATACACACTCTTACAAGCTATCTAGTTATTATATAAAGGAGTGTGATGCACCAGTTTCAAATAGTACTCATAAACTGAAATGATATAAACTGAGGATTCCTTGGATAGGTGCATGTTATTTGGTCCTTGTATAGCTGCAAAAGCCTGTCCTGATGGTCGATTCCACCAACCATGTATTGGTTTTTACTGTCCCTGAGTATACTCTCTACCATAGTGCCATAGCTGGCGACACTCCTAGAAAAGTATTGTGTTAGGAACCATATGTCTATGGTCATGATGTGGTGCAGCTAACTATGGTGCTGGTGGGCGAAAAGAGCCATGCAGAAGGAAGTAATGAAGTATACTAAGGACGGGTTCCTCATTGCAAAGATCGATTTGCTTTGTCCCTCATGGCAATTTTGTCAGTTGTTACCCTGGGGTCTATAACCACCCTCATGTGTCCTCTGCTATATTGGTGACCCTGCTGGTGATAATCTCCTCGACGATCATTGCCTCCTTGATAAGGTCTCTGGCTCTGTTGTTGATGGTGATAAGTACCTTTCTTAAGGCGAGATCAGTCTCTCTCGGTTATTCTGATGTGACCTGTTGTTTCTGTCGTGTTTCCAAGTCTTGTTCTTAATCTTCCGTCTGACCTGTGAATTCTTTGTCATACCGTTCCATTTTCAGACTCGCAACCCTCTCGAAAGGCTCAGCCTCTGGTAGCACGCCCGCAGCTAGATGGTAATTAAGTCCATGAATGAACTTCTCAGTCTTCTTTGCAAGTGTGTCAACCATAAGGAGCAAACTTTGACAACTAGTTAAACTTGGTCATATGTCGGGCACGGTCATATTCCCTTGTTTGAGCTGAATGAAATACTTAACTATTTCAGCTTTCGCTGCTGGAGGCATAAAATGCTCCTCAAACATGTCCTTAAATTAATCTCCTCAACAAAGGCTTATGGGATGATTTTAAGGTTTTGGTTGAGGAGTATTTTATTTATCATGCAATGAAGGTTGAAATGGTTGAACGTTTCATCCAGCTAAAACCATGGGATATGACTGTGTCTGTATGTCACCAGAATTAAGAAAGTTGTCAAGTTTGATCCTTATATGGTTGACACACCTACAAATGAGACTAAGTTCATTTATGGACTTAATGACAATCTAGCTGTGAAGGTGGTGCTAGCAAAGGCTGATTCATTTGGGAGGGTTATGACGCTTGCTCTAAAGATGGGAGTATGATAGACATGAAATTGATACATTTGCCGCACCTAAATATATATTAGTTAGATCAATTATATGGCAGATTCCACCTTGTTGTGTTATTGTTTAAAAGAAATCGAAGATTAATCGTCAAAAAATTAGTCAAAAAGCTCCTGAACCAATAAAGGTGGCGGTACGTGACCAGGTTGGGCCAAAGCAGTGGTGGTGGGGCATAACCAGTTTACTTTATAAATACTAGGTGGTAGGACGCGACTAAGATGGGAAGGAGAAGTTGCGCTAGGCGACCAGGTGATAGTCAACAGTTATAAGCTGAGGCTGAACTAAACGAATATCTATATCAATGGGTTGTTTAAAGGTAGAAGATAGAGTCAACCCGCCTGACTCACCTCTTATAATACCTAACTCAGTTTACAAAGCCTAGCCCAATGGTAGTTAATAGTTTAATACAATCCTTTATAAGAAGTCCAACCCATATATATAGCCCATATGTATATCTATAAGATGGTGTAAACACTATATAATGAGATTATCAATGAATGAAAGATACACTTTTCGGTTTCTTTGTTTTCTCTTTGTTTTACTTTTCTACATATTCAACACGTTATCAGTACCTTGCTCTGCGATCTGCAATTGCTTCTTTATACAAGTCGTCTTCTTTCTTGTGCCTACCAATCAAGCAGGTTAGTTTTATTTTTAACTTGCTATGTTTTTTGTTTTTCTCTCTACATGATTCTGCACGATAGAATTATTGTAACCCATTGGATCAAGTAGTGCACGATATAATTAGTGCGGTATAGATACGAGTAATATTAATATGGTTGAATTGATCCCCTACAATTAGTGAGGTATGTATTGATACTCCACAATTAGTGCAGTATGGATTGACACCGTACATAGAATGGGGTTTCCAAAGTTTACTCTTTGAAAATTGGAAACACTAAAACCTTTTTTCGTTTTAATAGTAGAACTTTTTTAAAAACATCCTACGTGGCACTCCTAAAAGGGTTTTACCATTGGGAATGCTCTACCGTGCAGAATCATATAGAGGGAAAAACTAAAAACATAGCAAGTAAAAAATAAAACTAACCTACTTGATTGGTAAGCAGGAGAAAGAAGACGACTTGTATGAAGAAACAATTGCAGATCGCAGAGCAAGGTGCTGATAACGTGTTGAAGAAACAAAGAAATCGTAAAGTGTATCTTTCATTCATTGATAATTTCATTATATAAGGTGTTTATACCGTCTTATAGATATACATATGGGCTATATATATGGGTTGGGCTTCTTTGAAAGGATTGTATTAAACTGTTAACTACCATTGGGCTAGGCTTTGTAAACTGAGGTTAGGTTTTATAAGAGGTGAGTCAGGCGAGTTGACTCTATCTTCAACCTTTAAACAACCCATTGATATAGATATGAGATGAGGTGTAAAATCCCAAAATGGAACCCATTGATAACATGTAACTTTGCCACTATTAATCCAATGGTGAAGAGAGTCTCTATGTCTTGAGGAGAGATTACTTATCGTTATTCTCTTTCACTCTACCTTCTAAGGAATCCAATTTGGCTAGGAGTTTCACTCACACTAGATTATCTCAAAACTAGGAATCACTATGGGACTTGGATTAATTCTATGTCCAATCTTCTCTACGTTGATAGATTTCTCAACGGAGTACGGTTTGATCTTTTTGCATCATATTTTATGACTACTGCTGGGAGCTACCCGCATAACGATATCATACATCGATCATCTTAGTAATAATAATAATCTCATGTCTTGCAAGTATCATCTTTTGTCGATGCTAAGGTGTCCCCCAACATTTTTTTTAACCAAAACAAACGTTGGTGCTTAGATTAACAACGAATATATCAAACTACCAATTATACATTGATATAAAAGGTGAAACAGTTAATTTATTGATAATCTAGATTGCAGGAAATATTTCAACAGTTAAAACGCAATTGAAACCAGTAAATTTCAAATCAAAGAACTCAAATCAAATCTAGGGCATCATCTATGCCCTAGAATGAAGTTAGTTACACATAGCAACAAAAAGAACAACAATTGAAGAGAAAGAGATGCTCATTATGATGTGGGCTTCGCCGGCAAATTGTTCTTCCCCACTTCTCTACTGCTATTGCTACTACTGCCTCAATTTCTTCTTCGTTCTCCGTAATGGCCGCCCCCTTTGCTGCTGTGATATCTCTGAAATTCGGTATGGTTGTGGCCGCCTCCTCCCTGTAGGTTTTCAGTTTCTTTATGTAGGAGAACGAGATGGATCAAGAGGAGAGAAATTGAGTCGGCAGAATGCCCATTGCTTCACCTTCAAGCAATTCTTAGAAGCCTTCTTTATTAGGAAAGGGGTGACATAAGATATAATCTGGTGGTCCAGACCTGCAGTAGACTTGTTGCTCCTGTTTAAACAGTGATAGCATGCTACTCGTTAGAATTTCGTTTGGTCCAGCCTCAGCTTATAACTGTCACCTGGTCGGCGCAACTTCTCCTATCCATCCTGGCCGCGTCCTTTATACAGTAAACTGGTCGCGTAGCGCCACCTTTATTGTTTCAGGAGCTTTTTGACTAATTTTTTGATCATTCTTTGATTTCTATTAAATAATAAACACACCAACAACATGAAATCTGCTTTATAATTTATCTAACTAATATATATAATTGCGGCAAATGTATCAATTTCTGTCTATCAGAGTATAGGAGTAGTTAGAGAAAGAATTGAGAGATGCTAAAGGAAAGAACAAAACTTGGGAGCACTATAAAGGCAACAGGTCCTGAGTCGCGACAGGATAACTGAGAGAGGCCGATTTCACCTGTATGACCAGAAGAGTTCTTATCACCATCAACAGAATAACAATAGGCCAGCAAAGGAACATGGGTGAGGTTGTAGAGTCATGCCTGTAAATGGTTTATGTGTATTCCATATATAAAGACAAAGTCATGTCTTTTATGAAGTATACTTCTCTTGGTTTTGATTTTCTGCAGGGTACCATTATTTATCTTTTTCCCAACTAGGAATTAATTTTCCTGTGGTTATTGAGAATTGCCTCTAGTGACTTATGAGACTTTTTATTTTTGACTTACTAATACTTTGATGCAATTTGCAGCTATAGCACGAACTGTTGGTCATCTATCCAAGAGTGCCGAAGTTATGAAACTTGTAAATAATTTGATGAAGGCTCCTCAAATGGCTGCAACAATGCAAGAATTTAGCAAAGAAATGACCAAGGTATTTTGTTGTGATATAATTTCAATTGCTTGTCAAGTATGATATCTTCTAAGTTTCTACCTCTAATTTGTCCTTCAAAAAAATAAAAAACATTATAGAGAACTAGACACATTTACGACTTTCATAAATACGCAAATGTGTTTTAACTCTGTCTTCCTTCATAAAAAACATTAACTATTGTACTACGTCAAATATGTGGTCTGCGAGGAGGTTGTGGAGAACATTTTATACCAGGTGTTTATGATGTTCAGAATATATTCGTAAAAGGGTTCATGGGGACTAATTGCCTAAATTTTTTTCATTAAGTCTACTTGATACACTTTTATCATCCACAAGAATAATTTGATCTTGCTAGATAGGAGTTTTTGAATTAATGGTATTGTTTGTGCCTGATTATGTGTCATAGGCTGGAGTAATTGAAGAAATGGTTAATGATGCTGTCGACAATGCTTTGGATTCAGAAGATTTGGAAGAGGAGACTGAAGAAGAAGTTGACAAAGTTTTGACTGAAATAGCTGGTGAGACTGCTGCACAGCTTCCCGAGGCAGCAAGGAAAGAGAAAATACAGCAACCACTACGGGCGAAAGATTCTGCACATGAGGTAGTGAGCATAATATCGAGTGCATTGCATACTAAATCAACTTATTTTTGGTGAAACAAGAATTTTAAAAATAAGTTTT
>JABWDY010035945.1:0-14371 GCA_013358455.1 Thalictrum thalictroides | reverse complement strand
ATACTCTTCAAAGCTCTCTGAGTATTTATATTGTCACAACCTTGTGTAATCCACCAGAGAATTTTCATACTATTACTTTTCGAGATACGTACTAAATCAATTTCATTAGCCAACAGCCAGTAACCAACATAAACAAAATTTTGAACCCAATAAAACCACCAATAAACAGAAGTTCAAAGAAAAATATCTATCAACAATTTCTGCCATGAACAAAGCAACTGTATAACACTAAGTAAGCAGTATCTCAGATATGGAGATAAAAAGCAGTTATGATTGACAAAATGCAGAGAGAATCTAAGGTATGTGAACAACAAACTCAAATTAATTTGAACTATTTGAGTATGGAATATCAGCAAATAAATATGTGTGTGTATGTAGATGTTGATATTGATATTAGTGGTATTCGGGTAACAATAAAAAGGAACGAATTAACTATAAATGGTATATGGTTAATGCCGATTTGTGTGTATGTAAATGCTAGTAAAGGAGATGTAGGTGGTTGAGAAGAGACTTACCTCGTTATGGTTGATACTTGGAGTAGAGATCATCGGAGGACTTTCTGGTAGAGAACAACGTTGCTTGATCAAGATGACTGGCCCATTTCAGTAGTTGGGCTTTGTATGGTGTTGATCTGGTGTGGCCAGATGTAATCTTCCATCCTTATCTCCTGATTTGGATCTGGTATCACCGGAAGACTCTGTTCTCCAGTTTGAACATTGCCGTAATAGTTAATTTGCAGCAACTCGATCTTTTTTGCTAAACTCAGCACAACTGTGACGATCATGACCTAGGTGACGATAGGTATTGCAGTAAAGAGAAGGGAGACCGTTATATTTTAACGAAATCCAGACTTTGCCCTTGGTGAAAGAGCTCACCATTGTACTTTCAACCAGAGGAAGATGAACGAAAACATTAACTCTCGCATGATAGACTTCAGCAGACCTTGGGATTATGCCACCTGGCAGAACCTCAGTAACAATTCCAGCAACAGAAGCTATCATTTTGATGACATCGATAGAATAATGTTCAAGCTCCCAACCTGAAAAACACATCCACAGGGGGATAGTTTCAAATCTGACCAGCCTTGCATCCATACCAATGGTGAATGGCTTCATGATAATAAGGTGATTGAGAACCTGTCATGGCTACTTATTGTTGATTCTTTCATGATCATCATCTTTATGAAAACGACAGACAAAACAGTTCTTACCCGCACAAAGAATGTCTGAAGTCTCACGAACCCTCCATTTCAATTTGATGGACCTCATAACGAGATTGGGATTCAGATGCTTTCCATACAACAGTTGGAAGATCAAAGTGTTGCTCCATAAAGCCCCATGTTTGTATAGTTGGAGGAGGTATGTTGATATGGTTGGTGATGGCTTCAGAGATGGTGTTGATATGGGAGTCCATTTGGCTATTTGGTTGAAGGAAGATTAGGTTAAAGATTAGTTGAAGAAAGATTAAATCGATGGGTAGAAAAGTTCTGGTAGGATCAAGATTTGTGTAGATAATTTTAATCTTTTGGTAGTAACGAGTCCTCATATATAATGAACAGTGATTGAAGATTTGATGCATGTTATTTTGTGAGAGAATGATGTGATAGATTAAAAGGGATTTATCTGGAAAAAGATGGATTGTGGACTAGACGGCTTGTAACCAAGTACAAGGATGGTGAAAAGGTTTTATGAAAGTACAAAGCACGGCCAGCTTTACCAGAGAGATGTGTACTTCCTTTGATCTGAGTTGGGGGTATGATTGCTAGCATAAATCCTCTTAATGTTCCTATTGAAATCTGCAAATTAGTTCAAAGCCATAAGAGAATAAATTAGAAGAGATTTAAAGGAGAATGTTAATTGGGAAGAATTTGTAAAAGGTGTTTTCCTGTATCTGAAACTAAGGATCTGCAAGGTTAGTAAGAGTAGGTAGCTGTCTGAGTTGGAGTGATCCTAAGAAAGATGGTCAAAGGAAGAAATAAAAAAATCAAGTGATTAGTAAAACTTCCCTTGTTATTCTTCTTTTTGGACCAACAATCTTCTAAAACTGCCTTACTTGTGACTTCTTGAGATGTTGGAACGTTTCAGACAAGACACCAGTGTTGTTGAAGCTTCTAGTCTACAGTGCTTCTAGTCTACTAGCAAAATGTGATACTTCACTGATAGTTATAGCTAGTTTCTTTTTTATTTGGACTATGGTCGAACTTTTGTATGTTAGGAAGTAAGCCAGATTTTACAGAGGGTAGACAATTGTGTGACTTAGCCATGTGATGACTTTGGTAATTATTAATTAGCAAATGTACATGAGACTACTACCAGTTAAGGAAATTTATTTGCTTAAAAATTTGATTCACTGGCTAATCGTTTACTTGGGAAAGTTGATATTAATTCTTTTGGAGTAAACATGGCTTAGGGTTATCGATTACAAAAGTAAAGTTATTTTTATTGGGAATGTAGAGAAGTGATTTTGTTGAGTTTATCCAATTCTTAGCAATCGAATAGTACAATCTGATCAAAATAAATATTATTGATGCATTTAGGGACATTAACTAAAAGTTTGAAGTCAATTTATAATCTGATGTTCAATATTATGAGTAGAGATTTCAACTTACAAATAGTTTGAACTGATCAATCACTGCTTTCAGGCTTTATGATTAATCTCTGAAAGGAAAGATCTTGGGAGATAGATATTTTTGGGCTACTATAAGGAGTACTGATAAGCGCTCAAAAGTGTAAATATATCCCCTTAACTCATGTATATTTGTCCCAAGTTATATTATAAAGTGATATGATATGTTTGGTATTGTTAGAATTACGTGTTTGTAGGTGCATTTCGCTCGGAAAAGCTAAAAAGAAGCCAAACGCGGTAAAAATGCAGTTTCAAGTAGCCAACTTGACGCAATTGAATGAAAGTGTTAGAGAGCTCGTATTTTGAGGCACAAAATGGCATTGGAAAGCTCTCACTTCCTACTTCAAGACTGTCAAGATAGATCACAGAAAACAGAGATGGAATCAGGATAAAAAGACTCGTCAAAACCTGTAAGACCCAGTTTCTGCTGATTATTTTTGGGCCTCTTGGGATTCTTGGAAGTCATGTTTTTAAAAGTAATTTGGACCTAAGATTTTGAATGAGTCTTCCACGTTGTTTGACTAAGATCTCCACCAAATTTTAGCTCCAGAAGCTTCCTAAAAGTTATTTATTTAATTACAAACTCTTTTCTAGCAAAATTCAAGGAGTTCTAGGGTTAGAAAGACTCCTCCCTATATAAGAAGAGGAGAGCCACGAAATTCATTATGCTTTAATCTTAAATTGAAGTATCATTAGGTTTTTACAACTATCATCATCATCACCACAATCACCATGAGCTAATCGATTCATGGGGTTTTACAAGTGGATTAGGTAAGTAGAAGAATTTACTACAAGTGTTTCATGTTTGCCATGCTAGAAAGGTAATTATTTTATGATTGATCACGTAGAATAGTTTTTGCTCTTTGTTCTTCATAATAAATAAAAGAGATATCTTTTTGCAAGTGTAGAGACTTTCGAGCCTCATACGCCCGTTAACATATCTTGGCATCGAGAGAGAGAATGTAATTAACAAATAGTACAAAGAGTTGTAATTCACTACTCGCATGACGGCATCGAGATGAGAGGTACAGGGTCTTGAATACTTCTTGAGGTCGAGTTCCTGGGTCGAGAGTAAGGGAACTCACTACCAATTATTGCTTATCTATGAGTTATAGTTGGATGCATGGGAAACAAACATGAGTAGTTAATTTGGACACTTGCCTATGAAACGAAGTAATACCCCGCTTTTACTTTCCATATTCACAACCTTTATTTTATCTTGCTTTTTGTACTTTACTTGGATTTACATTATCTTAATCATAATTACTCTCAATCAATCAAACTCCTACAAGTCATTAATCCCTTCATAAACGACATCATCCTTCATCGTTATTTCCTGTTTGTAGCTAAGTACCCAATTCTTGGGTGAGTGGATTCGATACCCTGATACTTGTCTCTACACTAGTTTTAGGATTAGTTTAGTTTTTAGAAACACAAAGGGAATTTATTTGAAATAGTGCCGGTAGTACTAACACGTTCTGCAGCTGGGATTACTAGCACTGCTGATTCGACGGTAATAACCAAAAAACCGTCAAATCAAATTGGCGCCGTAACCGCTCTAAGAAGATCCAAGGTACTTACAGACGAGAGTCAACACATTCAAGCCCGCACAGCACCGCCCGTCCAAAATTAAAAAAAAAAACAAAAATATCAAAAAATCAATAATTTTAGAGTTTCTGTCGAACTCGCCCGGGGCGACCTGCCAGGCTAAATCAACTCGCCCGTCAGTAGCGACCAAAATTTTTTGCTTTTCCAAAAATTTTGAAAATTTCAAAATTTTATGTTTTTGGACCAAGGTACGTGTTTTAAACACTTTTAAGGTATTTACATTCCGTATTTTGCCATTTTGAATATTATTTGCTCTTTTGCGCGCGTTCGAGGGAAAAAGGTACCTGTACTCTTAACACCTCGAATCTCATGTAAGAGGTTTAATGTTCAATATTAGAAGTGTGAATTGTTTGCTTTGTGTCTTTAGCTAAGTTTTGATAATAAGTTGATAAAGGGTACGCACCAAAAGACCCGATATCAACAACTTAGTATATCTTTTTACGCCCTGGTATTAGGTATACTCCTTTGGTTGTTAATAAGTCAGAAATTAGTCCGATAGACTTTCATCTTGAAAATAGCCCGCTAGGCTTATCAAATAGTGCTTTTCAAATAGATTTTGATAGTAGCAACTCGATCAATTCTGTTGAAATGGCTAATCCTGAAAGGCCACTTCGTGATCTTTTTGCTCCCTTATCTACAGGACATCTTAATTGCATCGTTTTGCCTGCACTCGAAGATGGAGCTGATTTCAAACTTCACTATGGCATCATTAACATGTTGCCAAAGTTCTCTGGTCATGAGCGAGAAGACCCTTATACCCATTTACATCAATTCGTCCAAATATGCTCAACTCTTAATGTAACTAGACTAGGCGTTTATGGTATTCGTCTAAGGTTATTCCCGTTCTCTCTAAATGACAAAACATCTCAATGGTTACACTCCTTAGCCGGAAACTCTATCTGCACTTGGGATCAGTTTAACACAAAATTCCTTACTAAGTTCTATCCCATGTCACGGACAATAGAGTTGAGAAACAAGATCCAAACTTTTAGACAAAAGCATACGGAGGAATTCTTCGAAGCTTGGTAAAGATTTGGGGAGTTACAAATACAATATCCACATCATTAAATTCCTATGGAAACATTAGTTCAATGCTTTTACAATGGTCTAAACCCTACGACTCGTGCTTTAGTAGAATCTATGAATGAGGGTCAATTCCTTAGTAAAACCGCAACACAAGCTAATGATTTCTTTATATGACTTGCTGAAAATTCTCAACATTGGGGGAACTCATCTAATCCTATCCCCGGAGTCTATGAAGTTAAACCTACGGCTAAAATGGAACAAGTCGGAGAAGTAAAAACTTTAATTCAAAATCTAGCTAAAAAAGTTGAAGCTCTCTCCTTACAAAGTAACCAACCCAACACCGTAATGAACGTTAATGAAGTATGTCAAATTTGTAATGGAAATGAAGAAAATTGCCTACACATTACTTATGAACAAGAACAAGTTAACGGTATTTGGGACACTAGAAACAATGCTCCACCTCAAGGTAACTCATACAATCTAACATGGGCTAATCATCCAAACTTTCGATGGGGAAATCAAAACAACGCTAGACCGTTTAATCAAAACATACGAAACTTTCAAGGAAATAACATGAATAAAAACCCTAATGGATATATGAGGCAAAACAATAACTTTCAACGTTATAGAAATAACAATGAAGTTAATCAACCTTCGGTTCAAAATCTAGAAAAAGTCGAGCAACCTAAGACTAACTATGAAGCTCTTTTAATGAAGACACTTAAACAACAAACGAATCAACATAAAATCATTGAAAGACTTGAAAATAAAGTTGCTAAAATAGATGTCGAACAAGAGAAAGGAAAATTTCTGGGATAACTTATTCAAAATCCAAAACCAATTCAAAAAGGTCTTTGAATTTTCAACTAGTAATCCTCCGGTCCAAAGAGAAGAAGCTAAGGCCATAACTACTTTACGTTCGGGAAAACAATACAATAACAAAGTAGTCATGCTAACTGAAGATGACATAGTTAATCATACAAATTCCAGTAATATCACTTCTAGCTCAAGTAACCCAGTAGTTCACATTGAAAATCCAACTTGTAACACTCATGCGGATAATCTGTCTACTTTTCCTAAAGATAATTCTACTTCTAAAAATAATGAGAAAGATAAAGAAAAAGAAAAAGAAGTAAGAAGATACATACCTAAAGTCCCTTATCCACATAGACTTTTAGGTCCCGACAAAAAAGAACAATTTAATGAGATGAATGAAATTTTCAAAAATCTACACATTAATATACGTTTTCTAACCGCTCTTAGAAATATGCCTCAACACGCAAAATACTTAAAAGAGTTATGCACCGTTAAAAGGCGAACTAATATTTCTAAAGAAGCTTTCTTCACCGAGCAATTGTCTTCGCTTGTCGAACAAAATGGAATAGTAAAATACAAAGATCCGGGGAGACCAACAATAACTTGCACACTAGGTGATGGATTTCAAGGTACCGCACTCTTAGATTTGGGAACTAGTGTGAACTTACTCCCTTATTACTTGTACCAAAAACTTGGGTTAAAAGAGATAAAACCGAAGAGGATGTCACTTCAATTAGCCAATCGTAGTGTCAAATACCCACAGGGGGTCGTGGAAGTGTTTTGGTTAAGGTTTAAGATTTCTACTATCCCGTTGATTTTGTAATCCTAGATACTCAACACTCTATCGATGTTTCTACACCAATTATATTAGGTAGACTTTTCCTAGCTACGGCTAATGCCTTAATAAATTGGAGAAATGGATCGATGCTCTTAACTTTTGGAAATCTAAAGATAGAAGTAAACATTTTTAAGATGATATAACAACCTCTGGATACATCACAATCGAAAGAAGTCTACAACATATAAGATAATAATTGGGAATTTATCGACGAGGTCGAGGTTAGAACTTTTAATGAGTCCACTCATCTTAATGATAACGTTGAAAACATCTCTTATATCCAAAGTGAAGAAGTTAATAATTCTCTAGAAATTTGTGAAGTCGAAACCGAGCCAAGTGAAGCTTTGATTCCCATGCCACCAAGTCTAGAACTTAAACCCTTACCTTTGGAACTTAAATACATACACTTAGATGAGGAGGGTAAATATCCTATTATAATATCATCTAGCCTATCACCCGAGCAAGAGAAAAAATTAATCGATGTTATTCAAAAACATCGCTCGGCAATTGGGTGGTCCCTTGATGACATAAAAGGTATTGACCCCGAGGTTTGCTCTCATCATATATACTTAGAAGAGAACGCTAAAACCTCAAGAGAACATCAAAGACGTCTAAATCCCATAATACAAGATGTGGTAAGGTGTGAAATTCTTAAGTTACTTGATGTCGGAATAATCTATCCTATCTCCGATAGTAAATTGGTTAGCCCAATACATGTGGTTCCTAAAAAAACCGGTTTCACCGTTTTGAAAGATGAAGAGGATAAATTAATCACAACAAGAGCACCAACTAAGTGGAGGGTGTGTATCGACTATAGGCTTCTAAATCTTGTCACTAGAAATGACCATTTTTCTTTACCTTTTATGGACCAAATATTAGAGAGATTGGCCGGACATTCTTTTCATTGTTTCTTAGATAGTTATTCGGGTTATAATCAAATCCTATAGCTCCCGAAGACCAAGAGAAGACAACTTTCACTTGTCCTTTTGGAACATTTGTTTATAGGAGAATGTCTTTTGGATTATGTAATGCACCCGCGACTTTTCAAAGGTGTATCAGTGTTACACATCATTAGTGACATGGTTGAAAGATTCATGGAAGTATTTATGGATGATTTTTTTATCTATGGAGAGTCGTTAGACCAATGTCTATCTAATCTTGAAAAAGTTTTCATTCGATGTGAAGAAAAGAATTTAGTCTTGAATTAGGAAAAATATCATTTTATGGTTACTAAGGGAATAGTCCTTGGACATGTTATCACACCTAAAGGAATTGAAGTTGATGAAGCTAAGTTATCCGTTATATCCTCACTTCCAATCCCTAAAACTATTAGAGACATTAGAGCTTTTCTTGGTCATGTCGGTTTTTATGGTAGGTTTATTAAGGATTTCTCCAAAATAGCCCGCCCGCTCACTAATCTCTTGACAAAAGACACAGCTTTTGAATTTAATAAGGAATGTGTGTCATCTTTTGAGCAACTAAAAATCTCTTTGTCCTCCGCTCCAATTATCCAACCTCTGGATTGGTCTCTTCCGTTTTAATTAATGTGTGATGCTTCGGATTATGCCGTTGGTGCCGTTTTGGGACAAAGGAAAAACAATGTGCCTAGTGTAATTTATTATGCTAGTAAGACGTTGAATGATGCTCAACGTAATTATGCAACAACTGAGAAGGAAATGTTGGCCGTTGTTTTTGCCTTAGAGAAATTTAGACATATATTTAATCAGTTCCCAAACAACTATATTCATGGATCATGCCGCTCTTAAATATCTTCTATCGAAAAAGGAAGCTAAGTAAAGGTTAATAAGATGGGTGTTACTCTTATAAGAATTCTCTCTAGAAATAAAGGACACGAAAGGATGTGAAAATGTGGTGGCCGATCATCTTTCTAGATTAACTTTGGAAAATGAAGGAAAAAGTGAGAAAAGTGACACCTTCCCGGATGAAGAAATATTTTCTATCTTAGAAACTCCATGGTATGCGGACATAGTTAATTATCTCGTAACCGAGCATATACTTACCCATAGGAGTAAGGGCGAAAGAGAAATATTCAAATCTAAGATAAAATATTATTTTTGGGATGAACCATACTTGTTTAAATATTGTCCGGACTAAATAATTCGAAATTGTGTACCAAATTGGGAACAAGTTGATATTTTGACCTTTTGTCATGACAATGCATGTGGTGGACATTTTAGAGCAAACAAAATAGGGGCCAAAATTTTACAAAGTGGATTTTATTGGCCAACGTTGTATCATGATGCAAATGTTTATTGCCGAAATTGCCACCAGTGTCAACAATTAGGTAAAATTTCAAAAAGGAATGAAATGCTTCAAAAATACATTTTGGTGGTTGACATTTTCGATGTTTGGGGCATTGATTTTATGGGACCGTTTCCACCGTCCAAAGGTTTTCTATATATTCTAGTCGCGGTAGACTATGTTTCTAAATGGATTAAAGCTATCCCAACTATGAAAAATAACAAAAAGGTGGTAACACATTTTTTGAGAGAAAATATTTTTTCTAGGTTTGGGGTGCCTAAGGCCATTATTAGTGACCAAAGATCACATTTTTGTAACAACTTTTTTGACAATCTATTTGAAAAATATGGTATCACACATAGGATAGCCACACCTTATCATCCACAAACTTCGGGAAAAGTTGAGGTATCCAATAGACAAATTAAGCGTATTTTAGAAAAAAAAACTGTGAAGCCCGATAGAAGTGGTTGGAGTGACCGTATTTTTGAATCTCTATGGGCTTATCGAACGGCTTTTAAAACTCCCATTGGCATGTCACCTTATAGAATTGTCTTTGGCAAGCCATGTCACTTACCCGTTGAAGGGGAGCACAAAGCTTATTGGGCCATCAAGAAGTTAAATTTTGATATAGATGAGGCCGGTGAAAATAGAAAGTTAACACTTAATGAATTAGATGAAATTCGTAGTGACGCTTATGATCTTGCAAAAGATTACAAAGTGAAAACTAAAATAGTACATGATGCAAAAATTCTAAGGAAAGAATTTCATGTAGGTCAAAAAGTGTTACTATATAAAAGTCGTCTACATTTACACCCGGGTAAGCTTAAAACAAGGTGGAATTGTGTTCCAAGTTAATGGTCACCGTTTGAAACTTTATTTGGAATTACCGACTAAGGATGTGGAAATGGTAGATTTAATTATGCCGGTGTATTTGGATGATGAATGTGCTTTATAATCTTTGATATATGTTAATGTTTTGTTTGGGGGTGACATGCAAATGTTACCCTTAGGTGTAGCTAAAGACGTAAAATTAAGCGCTACTAGGAGGCAACCTAGGTTTGGGTATATATGCTTTTACTGCTTTAAAAAAAAACTCGATCGCGTGAGAACAGAGTTAGAAGAACAAGTTTTTTAGATACACGTCGTTTCACGTGTCTTGGTTGAGATTTCACTTGTTTGATGGATAATTGGACCGTATACAAACAATGAGTTAGGAAGCATGGGAACGTGTAGAGAAGATGAAGAAAACAATGGTTTAGTTGGTGGATGTGTGTGATTAATGGGGAGTTAGTGGTTAGGAGTTACAATGTCTTATTGGGGAGTTGGTGGATGTGTGTGATTAATTTGTGATTAAACGGGAGTTAATGTGATCAAGCGATGGTGGCTTATTGGTTAGGTTATAATGTCCTTGGCACCTCAAAGCCAACGGACATTAACCGGACCATAGCTCACATTCTGTGGCAGCTTCAAACCAAGAACCGGAATTTCTGCATTGTCCGGTTACTCTACAACACCATCACAAGCGCGAAGAGGGCGGTACTTCCGGTGCTCATCACGAAGATATGGCGCACCGTTTGGAGGTTGCCTACATCGGAGGGAGACTACATTTCCCTCAACCGGATGATCCTCTCAAAGGCCGTCCGGTTGCAATGTGTAAAGAATGTGTGGTGTGAAGGAGATATGGAGGAAGCCTTGAGAGAAAAGCAAAGGCATGGTGTCCAAGCCGACGGGCAAAACCCCCTTGAGCTCACACGTTTGGATGGGATCACGGATCCCAATACTATCGGGAGGGTGCTCATGACGGCCATGGCCCACATGCATGCTAATGTGGTCCAACAATTCTTGACGCTCAATGAGAGGATTGACAACTTGGATATGGACCTCACCGACCTTAAAGACCATGTGATGGGGCCAACACCAATGCCGGAAGTAAGTGAAAATGAAGGTCCCACTACAAGTCAGGACGAGGACGATGAAGATGTTGATGAGGATGAATACAATAGTTTTAGTTTTTGTATTTTTAAGATTGAGTCCTAAGTTGTTTTTATTTTATTTATGCTTTAGTAAGTTTAATTTCAATCAAATGTTGCAATTTTCCATTTCTTATGTATAAATGTTGAAATTAATGAAAGAAATGAATTTTGTATATAAAGTGTATTCTAAGTAATTTTACATTCCCGCATACTCATTTACATGTTTAAATACAAACATTATGTTTGAGGATGAAAAATAACCTAGTTCTATGAATTGCACGTATACAAAGTTGAAAATTCCATAGAAATTCAGAAAAAAAAACCCTAAAAGCCCTAATTTAGGTCAAATGCATGTTGGACTAGAGTTGGGACACCAATTTTCGTTTCTAGAAGTCCTAAAACACTTATGGATTGGTTTTGAAGTATTTTGGATGGCCTAGAACACTCCAAAGACAATTTTGACTTAAACTTGGAGTTTTGGACAAAATCGAATTCTAAACCAAATCGAAGTTCGAAACCTCAAGTCTATAAGTATAGGATGACCAAAAACTATCTAACCTACCTTAGAATAAGTTGTTTGAAGTATACAAAGTGGAAGAAATTTAAAAAATCAAGAAAATTTTTTTTGGTGGTACTGACTAACTCGCCCCACGCGAGTTCAGCAAAGAAGCCAACTCGCCCTATGCGAGTAATATAGAAAAGGCAAATTTTTTTCAAAATCTGTGATTTTTTTCAAGTACGTTCCTCCATCGCCTTTCTTCTTTACTTTAATACTTATAATTGTGTGTCCTCTATTAAAATATCATGGATAGAATCATAGACACCTCTTACCCCGACACAAGAGAAAAATGTCTACTCCGTTTTGCTAAAATCGTTGAATTTCTTGATGAACATCCTGAATTCAAACCCCCGATTTGTAGACATGCTATGTATTGGAACATTTTTCCCGAACGTGGCTATATGGACTTAATGAAATCTCCATGGGGGTGTTACTTCTTTGAAAAACTTAGTAAAATGGAGATATCTTATACGTATGCCCGGGTATGTTTGGTCAATCCTTAGGTATACCACACACTTTTTATGAAAATTATAACTATATGATGGATAAGTGGTATAACTCCAACAAACCCATATACGATGTGCTAAAGTTTTCTCAGATTTTGTCACCATATGTAGAAGGTAATAGTGGAATCTTAGACACAAGTCAATTTTGTAACAATCATGCTCTCGTTTTGATATGGATGGCAACTAATATCTTTGGTTATGAGAACCCTTCTAGAGTTGATGATAACATGTGCCAAATTTTATATGAATTGCAAAATAATGAACCTTGTTATCAAATATGCTTTAGACTTATTAATACTATTCTTGATGTTATCCTTTCAAATAGAACTTTATGTGTGCTTCCAGGCACTATCACTAAGATGGTTGCATTCTTTCGACCCGAACGGTTGGAAGGCTATGTTGATTGGGTCCCGATAAGACCCATAACACTTCTATACTGTGTGTTGAGAATAGCTAGACCCATAAGTTATTTCTCAGGTATCATGCATAAATGGAGAATGAGATGTCTCATTATACCCCATGCACCAATAATTGACTTGGACCTCAAAAGCCACCTTCCCGAAAATAGGCAAAACTTTTGGACATTCATGTTTGGACATATTGATGAACTGGAAGGTGTTGTAGTTGATCATGTTGGAGAACCCATAAATCCTCCACCATTTAGAATGAAGTTAAACTACATTAGCAACTATTTGATCAATAAGATAGACTTTCCTTGGTACTTTGATTGGTATAATCCTTCCGAGGACGAATGGGACTATAATTCTGAAAATTACTCCATAAGTGGTGGGAGTAGTGATTCGAACATATAAATTTGCAACATATGAGTAGTTTCATGCATCATGCATTATACATTATACATCATATTTATCTTTGTTACTCACTTTTGTTCTATCTCTTGTAGGTAAGAACTAATAGCACACACACGTGCATATCATTCATTATACATACACAAATTTGTACACACACACAATATAGCCTTTGCACATCACCATGACAACTTGGCTCGAACTACCAAAGGACATTCGGATGGAGATAATCAAAAGGGTGGCCAAGGAGGAATCTAAAAGACTCCAACCGAAGCTCCAAAGGTTTGCTTATGGAGTGTACATACGTATGTATCATGAGCTAGAATTCTTGATTCATATCGATAGATGGTAATGTATAAACGCACGGTCTTAGGAATCTGACCATAAGACCTTCATTGCATGCATCATTCGTATTTTTATTTTTCAGAGTAGTGACATTTGTGTATCCCAAATCCCTTTAAGAACATGTAACACATTATCATAGGTATGCTCAGTACGGATATTAGGATAGTGAGTGCAATACCCCTTGACATATTTCAAGTAAGGCTGAGTATGAATGTGCCACCATGATAGAGTTCAATAGTTCTTGTTTGTATTGGAACTGAAAAGAAAAAAATATATAGATTTATTAAAATGCATGCTTTACAATGTACTAGAAATTCCATGCATTATAAAATGAATAAACTCACAGCCTATACTAAAATCTAAATGGCATGCTTTCCAGTAATCAATTCATTGATATTATACTATAAGTAGAAATCCCCAAATTTGCATACTTTATTCCACAAAAACCAGAATTTGATAATAAAATAATCATCAATAATAGTATAGAATGCTTTACTATTGTTCTTGATAGAAACAATTAAATCAACAATCAAATATAATAAAAACCTCAAAATTTGCATACTTTTTTCAGAAACCTTAGATATACAAAGTTGTTGAAATCTTAATTTGATAATAAAATTGTAAGATAATAATCTAGAATGCTTTATTCTTAACCTTGATTTAATCAATTACATCAATAATCTAATATAATTGAAAACCCCCAAATTTCATTACTTTGTTTATAAACACTCGATATATAAAATTGCAGAAATTTGAGCTATTTTAAGATACCCCCCACAATAGTTTGCACTCTTTGAGATACCCCCTATTTTTGAAAATCCTTAGAGATACCCCCCCACTTTTCTATTTGAAGCCGTCAAACCAAGCCATTGACCACCATTTGACCAACTTTTATATGTTTTAGACCAAAATACCCTTTTTCTATTTAAACCTAGTAACCTACCTCTTAGTCAACTACCCAGTCACCTTTTATGCCATGTCAACACATTGTTTTTTTTTTTTTT